>PVIW01004455.1:0-131933 GCA_004026585.1 Noctilio leporinus | reverse complement strand
TTTTTTTTTAAATTTTATTGTTGTTGTATTACATCCATCCTCTTTTTGCTCCCCTCTGTCTCCCTCCCCACTCACCCATTCACAATCTTTCTTATATCTCCTTCAGTAAAGGTCTTTTTCATTTTGCATGGTTGGATACTTTCTAGACAGACCTTGTTTAGCTAAAATAAGTACACACACAGGCATAGTCAGAACTTTCAAGAGCAGGGCTTGGCCAACCAGGACACATGGGCAAATATGACCTGCTGTCTATTTTTTAAAAATATTTTTTATTCATTTTTTAGAGAGCGGCAAGGAGGGAGGAAGAAAGGTAGAGAACATCCATGTGTGGTTGCCTTTCACCTGCCTCCAGCTACAGACCTGACTGGAGACCTGGCTTGCAACCTGGTTATGTGCCCTGGCTGGGAATCGAACCAGCGACCTTTAGGTTCACAGGCCGGTGCCTGTCCACTATGCCACCAGCCAGGGCTGCTGTCCATTTTTGTAAATATTGTTTTATTGGAAAATAGCTGCAGACTTTCTTTTACTTATTGCCTGTAGTTGGTTTTGTGCTGCAGCAGCAGAGCTGAGTGGTTGAAACAGAGACCTTACAGTCTATAAAGCCTAATATTTACTGGTTCATGCTTTGCGGAAAAAGTCGGCTAACCTCTACTCCAGAGGTCCACTGCCCTTACTGAGGTTCTTACTTACTCGAGTCCAACTCAGTTACATCCTAGTTCATGACATGTCTCCTTAGAGGAAGTAACATTACAGTCATACTTTTAAGATGTCTCCAAATAAAATTGCAAACCATATCTAATTTATTTTAAGCTAAAGAGATTTGGGAAAAATGGAAAGCCATCTTATATCACTCATGAGAAGTTTCTCTTAGAGCTTTTCCTACTGACAGAATGAGGAGATTTTCAATCTTGTGTACCTTGAAATAAGTCAGCTTATAGGAAGTAATTTTCCCTCCTAAGAAGGTACTAGGAAAATAGTAACAACTGTACTGTATTTACAGTAATCTCATAAGTGATATATGAAGCAAAGATAATACTATACAATAATGTAAGAATATAAGAAGAAATAACATAAGAAAAAAAAATGAGGTAAAATTGAGTGCCAGAGACAGCTTCACAGTGGCTAGTTTCTGAGGAAATGAAGGAATCATGTTACAAAACATCTTCAAAGGTAAATTCAAAACCACAGTGACTGACAGTTTATCTTTATGAAAAGCAGTAGCATCATATCACCTTTCCTGCTTGCTACATCCCTGTAGTTTCTGTGACCTGTCCATATTTCCCCTAGGATATTCTTATCTTTCTGCTTCGCTTTGTGCGCATTTTCACTTACTTAGTAGACAGACATTCATCGGGAACCTTCCTGGGGCCCATAAATAATCTTCTAACTAGTTTCTCATTTCCTTCTACTTCTATGTACCCTTGCCAGATAAATCTTTCTAAAATAGGATTTTATCATTTCCTGCTCATAACAGTGTTTAAATATAGCGTAAACACTTTAGGCTACTGATCAGGACTTCAGCAATCAGACACCATCTCCCCTGGTCCCCTGTTGCTACCCATAAGGCACCGGAGTTTGGCCATAGTGGGTGTCTTTCTTTTATGCCCCGACTCACATGTGCTTTTGCTCCCATTTCCCCTTCACGTTGAATTGCCTCCCCATCATATTGATGCGTCCCAGTTCTTTTCACGCTTCAAGACTATATCATATTCGAAGACATACTTCAAGTCAGGATTAAGTAGCTTATGGTGCAGAGACAAACAAAACAAGGGAAGTTTATTTTTTGTTCATGCTCTTTGCTCAACATGGGTCAGTCGTGAGTCTCTGCTCATAGTTATTACTCAGGGACCTAGGCTTTAGAGCCTTTATGTTGACATGCGCTTCCGTGGTCAGCATAGGCGTGGGGAAGAAATATGAGGAAATGTGTACTGGACCTTCACGTAGCCTTTGAAATTGTTCTGAAGGCTCTTAAACTTCGGCCAGTTTTAAAAGCTTCTCCAGGAAGTGGCATACATCGCTCGTCCTCACAGTTCTGGCCAGCACAGGTCATCGAGCCGTGCAGATCTGTAACGGTGGTGGAGAAGTGTCCTCTCTGAGTATGGCCATGAGAAGTTAGTATTATGCTTGATTGACTTGATTGATTCAAATGAGTATAGTTACATTTGACAAGGGCTAGTTAATGCATTATAGTAATTGAGAAAATACATTGATTGATTCTTGGGCACATACACTCTTCTCTTCATTTATTGCATTTGTCTAGAAACCTTTCTAATTTACTCAAATTGTGGAATTATTTACAATGAGAAAACTCTGGGGATTAGAATAATAGATGCTACTACTGATGAAGGTTTTATCTGATCTACTAAAACTGTCATCCATCAAGTCTAAAATTATTCTTCACTATAATTTGGAGTACTTAAAACAGTAGAAAATGCATGATTGGAATGGAAATGTAATTATTAGGATACTTTTCTCTTCTAGGTAAGGTGCAACTCCTACAAACCAGAAGCTGCCCGAGAACAAGTTCAAATTGGTGCTCACAGTCCCCCTGAGTTTAGGTAAACAGGCAAATGGGTGACACTAATTTTTAACTGTGCATCTTCTCTTCCCTTCCCCTCTGCTGCCATCCCAGGGCTATACCAAATAGGTGAGCTGCACAAAAGCCTGTGTTGTGAGTAGTGTGAGCTCCATTTTGCAGACCAAAAAAAAAAGGTCAAACACAAACTAAGCATCTTTTCTTTCATTAGTGGGAAGCTGGTTTAGTCAGATTTCTCTCAACTAAATTTCTGTAGTGGGCATTTGTACATACCTAATCTTGTGAAGTATCCAGAGGTCTATTAGATTGTCCAAGACTCCAAAGGTAATTTCGAATTCAAATCGTAGCTTTAACATGAATTCCTGTTCATTATCTTTCAGTTTTTGAAAGGAAACATCCAGGAGCACCATGGGTGCTTAGCAAATGGGAATATTCAGTTTATCCAACCACCTACCTTTTTTTTGTATCCAAAAAAGTCTTTCCTTAGACAAGGATGCTATGTTATGTGTTGCATCTTAAGACACTTAAGAGCTTGGTTTACTTTGTGTTATAGAATATTTGGTTTAACGTATCTTGTTCTTTCATGTGGCCGGGCAACAAACATAAAGGAGCGCCCACTTCCTGAATAGCTCTGAATGCAAAGGAGGCCATGTGGTCATATGTAGCTATTACAGTACACATCTAGAGTCAAAAGCTGTACATTTGGCTTTTAGTTGGTATCTGAGTTTGAAACAGTTGCTTATATATATATATATATATTTATTTCTCATTTTTAAAATTATATTGTTGTTGTATTACATCCATCCCCTTTCTGCTCCCCTCTGTCCCCCTCCCCACCCACCCATTCCCCCCAAAGTAACAATTGCTTATATATGAACTGAAAAGGATGATGAGTAATAATCTTATTTAATTGTCAGAATGTATAAATTACTAGGTAAAAATAAAATTAAGGTTAATATTACTTACCCTGTGCTGGATTTCTAGCATAGTTTGAGGGAAATTTTCTAAAGGAGGGGACAGAGAATTATAATGAGAAATTCACAAAATCATAACAATTTATATTTATTGATTCTTTGCTTAGAACATACTATACCTGGATATTTTTATAGCTAATGTTTAAATGAATCCATTAGCACATTGCAGGAAAGTCATCTAAAATTTCTCCTGCATTTAAAAGTTTTATTCCTAAAACCTTGCTTTAGAAATGCTTCAGAAATTGACTATAAATTACCCAGTAGCATAAAATCTAACCACTGTGTTAGAAATTGTCCCCCACTGGGTTAAACTGTCAAGAATGCTGTCAGTCACTAATGGACTACAACGTGCTCCCACTGACAAATGGTGCAGATAAAACCACACGGTAGATTAGTTACTCAACAAAGAAGTTGTGAGAAACTTTTCCGTTTACTAACTAGCTGCCTGTAATGTTGGATTTTAGCTGATAATTTGCAGAGCATGCATACTAATTATCAGCTAAATTCTATCTGTAACACTTGCCCAGGGTGAATCACATCATGAAACTTAAACATCCCAGCTAACACACAAGAGATTATGGGGATTTTTTTTTTCTCTTGATATTGGCCATTGTATTCACTCCAATGCTCATAGGTAAAGAAGCCATTAGGGAAGAAATAGTGGGTCAGAATGCTGACTCTAGTCAGCCCTTTGAACATGCAGTTGAGTAAGAAATGGATGAAAGGGGAGTTTTTTGCTGGCTTGTCAGCAATGTTTGCAGCAACTATGGATGATGGATGCAGCAGAAATCACGCAATGGAAAGACCACTTCCAAGAAGCAGCTACAATCAGAGTGCTGAGTAGGAATCTGCACTCTGTACTGCAGTTGGGGGAACTTGCAAGAACCCCAGATTTTGAGGTTAACTCCAGTTACCTCATCTGTTAGACACCATTCATTGGCTTATTGTAGCATGAACAAAAAAAGTCTGGATAAGTGTGAGCCTTCAAACATAATATGGATTTAGAATGAATGAGTTCTTTAAAGACAGTGATAGCAACATGGATGAATCTTACAGACATAATATTGAGTCAAAGAAGTCAGAGACAAAAGAGTGCCGACTCTGTAATTCCATTCACATGAAGTTCAAAAACAGGCAAAACTAATCTGTGGCAATAGAAGTCCGACTAGCAGTTGTCCTTGGGTGTACTACTGGCAGGGCCCACCAGGGAGCTTAGGTGCTGGAAACACCTGATGCTTTGATCTGGGTGGTAGTAACATGGGTATGTTATATGCATGAAAAAATCTATGAGCTTTACATTAAAGATGTGTACACTTCATATCATTTACACCTTCCATAGAAAGATGAATTAGAAAGTAGAAAAGGTAAGCATTGGTAAATCCTACAGTTTATAGGTACTTGTAAAGTTCTAGGAATATACAACCCTATACTCAATATATAGGAATGGTAAAATTTTACAGTTTATAGGAAGTTGAAGATATTTGCAAGATTAACAGGGGTGTTTGCCTAGCGTTCAGGAGGTGCTGGTTCTCATCTCAGCTCTGGTTGTTTTGGAAGCTTCCCTAACCAGTTTGGGCTTCATTGCCTCCCCTGAAAAGAGATAGAATTGAACGCAACATCCCTGCAAGCAATATGCTCCTACAGTTTTATCCAAAGCCATTGATATGTAAGAATGAAATGACATGGGCTCGAACCTGTCTTTTTCAGGGTCAACGGTGCAATTAGCAACTTTGAAGAATTCCAGAAAGCTTTTAACTGTCCCTCCAATTCCACGATGAACAGAGGCAGGGACTCCTGCCGACTCTGGTAGCCGAGCTGCTGGGCGCCGTCTGGAGAGAGCTGTGCAGTGTCGGGGAGGCTGCTCAGAGCACACGTCACCTGCTTTAGGCCCATGTTCCCTGAGGACTTTTACTTGGACCGCATCTGCATTATTTGGGTACTGCTTGGATGCAAACAGTACCTTTTCAAAACTGTAAGGCTTAAAAAATGGAATACAAGAAGTGAACAAAGTGCATTTCTTTAGAAGACCAAACAAACAAAAATAAATCCCTGGGATGCTTGCTTCTGTTAAAACACTCTCTGCTAAATTGTTGCAGTTGTCCGATTTAGTGTGTAAACCATGGCTGAATGGTACCTAGCATTTTAATGCATAGCTTTGCAGGGGCCTAAGTAGAAGGGAAAAATTCAATCTATTAAACGTTAATCCTCAACGATGAGGACATGTGGGTGGATACCTGTGAGGTCTTCCAGCTCTGTGAAATGCAGTCCTAGAGTTTATGTATTATCATTACACAGCATTTATTAAATTTAAGGCAGTTAAAATTAGAAATATGTTGTATCTTCATTTTACAATTTTTTGATGAACTTCGTGCCTTTAGCTTTGGAATCTATTGGGAGGAAAATGAGCTCACAGCTTGTGTCTAATGTAGCCGATCGCCCTGTTCAAGTCAGCTTGAACAAAGCTGGGGGTCAGAGTGCTTGGTAAAGGACTTGAGTGTATCAAATAGGAAAAGAGGGTACATCTGCCAGTCCCAGAAGTCCAGACTCTTAGTCACGTAACCACAGGGACACTAGGAGATGAAAAGTCCAAAATGTGGTGTAGCCTGCCCAAATCCAGGGATTATGTCTGTCTGCCAGACATGTTTCTTGAGCCTCATTTCTGTTTGTCTTGTTACCCTCCCGTGTGTGCAGTCTTCTGTCTCTAAAACTGTAGCCCAAGTAGAGGCTCTTCTCATGTCCCACTGGGAGCATATCCCTTCCGTTGCATCTTAGTGCAATGGCCCACGCACCACACTGAGGAGGATACAAGGTGCCCTTCAGTTTTGGCTCAGCTGATGTTACTTCTCTTAAAAAAACAAACAAACTTGTGAACAATTTCTTCATTGAAGACATTTTAGAACCGATTTATGAAATGTAAAATTCTCTGCAGGGTTCAAAGAAACATAATTTTTAGTCTTCAGGTCTTCTAAAGAGTTTGTAAGAAAGAGCAGGCAGTACCATGTTTTTGATCTTGTGAGTTTTACCCTTTCAAGTGAACTCCGGCATCTGTTATTAGAGTGTGCCTGTGTGTGTGCGCGCGTGTGCACGTGTGCACGTGTGGGCAGGATGAGCGTGTAATGGCCTTATGCGGTTACCTGGCACTTCTGGTTTCTTAAAATAGCCACATCCCTTTCCATTATTCATGATATATGTAGTTCTGGATGAAGTGGGCCAATAGGAAGACGTCAAAAGCAAAATGATAAACTCTGACTAACCGTAGGCCATTTTGCATCCCTGTAATCTGTCATCCTTTTAAAAAAATAAACATGTGCACCACATTCCTTTGTAACCATGGGAACTTCTGAAGGTAAAGACATGCAGGGCACCATCACGAGGAAATTATACTACGTTAGTCAGAGGAGAGTGATTTTCCCGTGACTTGCTGCTCTCCGAATGGATAAACTTCTGAAGGGCAGCAACCTTTTCCTCCTCGTTAACCAGGGCTCCATAATGACCTTAGTTTGTAATTTTTAAAAACAAGCATTATTAAGTTATAGGTACTGGAAATGTATGTGGCTTGTCTCTGGAGGAATCATTCTGATGGGTTTTTGACACACAAGATACTTCTTGTTTTATTCCTGCATTTAGACATTGAAAATCAGCTGAAGCTTGTTACACTTAGATGAAAAGCATTTTTAAACACAGTGCTGCAAATCAGAGAAAATATTTGATAAAAGCATAGAGTTATGACGTTGAAAATGGGAATTGTTCAGTCACTTGTTGGTTTAGGAAGGCTGGTCAGTGATCCCTTGGGGCCCTCAAAGATGAGGCTGCCTTGTCCTTCACCTGATGTAACTCAGCGATACCGCAAATTCTAGGAAGGGTGGCCATTATTAAAATGAAACGAAAGCGGTAATAAAACAAATCACTACTGGCACAACAATTTATTAGTGGGATTGTTTTGCCAAATACATGCTTGTGTTTAACTTTTCAGATTATATTCTTGCTCCCTTTCTTCAATACAGATTGCTAACAGAAGCAGATACTGGCGAAGCGGTAGAGCGAAGAAGGTGAAATGCAATTGGAAGGGGAGGAAAGAAGTGGGGAGACCTGGCCTAAGAATGTGATTCCGAAGAAAGGACAGGATATTGGCAATCCTCGCTAAGTACATCCACTGGAGGAACGCCATAAAGTTTTACAAAAATAATTATGGTAAATTAAAAGGAAATTAGACATTGGATCCCAGGCTAGGCCTGCCATAGCACATTTCTCTGATTCATATACCAGATGTTCTGCCAGTGAGCACTCATCTGGGCATTGAAAAGAGTGAACGTTTTGTGGAATTCTCCCAGGTTAGTCAAGGATTTTAAGTATATAAAGTGGTATTGTTTGGACTTATCACCATTGCCCAAGGTTGGTGGAGCTTTTCAGCAACCCTACGGCATTGGCCTCCTCTTTCCATTTTTCTCCCTTTTATGAGATGGACTGGGACATGATGAACGCAAGCTCAGGATTCATAAATTAGCCTGAAGTTTATTCAGTTCCTTTTCTCGGTGGAGCTTAAAGCATGGCGCGTACATTTTTATCTTACTTAGCCCTGGAGCATTGCTCAGGAGAGGCAGGAACTATAGCTTGCCACCAGGTTATGCTCATGCCTGAGAAGCAGAGGATTTTGAAATCACTTGTCGGGTATCCCGGAGGCAGGAAGGGCAGAGTCTTTGTGGTGGGCTGCTGACCTTGGCGTGAACCTTCATCACTCAGATCACACATCCCTAAACATACTTATGCCATCAGCAATTCTATAATCTCAGCATTTGATAAGCTGCTTCCTTGATGTTTTTAGCATATGATCTCAGTTGCATGTTAAGTTATAGCAGAAGAGATGATTATTTCATGCAACAGGGTTCTCATTGCCATTGGCAGTGTCCCCCTGGCTTAAAGAAAGGAGTCCCTGGATTATGCATTTTATATATAAATGTACTGGTATATGCCTTGTATTTTCTTCCCCTGTTTGTGAAACCATGCGAACAGTCATTTTAAGGACAATAAAAAGTTGAAAATTTTCCATTCCTCTTTTTTAAAAAAATATTTTATTTTATTTTTAGAGATGGGGGAGAAAGAAAGGGAGAGGAACATCGATACGAGAGAGAAGCATCCATCAGGTGCTTCTTGTATGTGCCCCAGTTTGGCAGGATGGCGCCCAATCAACTGAGCCTCACTGGTCAGGGTGCTGTGTCTTCTTATTTTAAAAATCATATTAAAATTGATTTCATTTATTAGCATATTTGCTTCTGTTATAGACAATAATGTTTGCCCCAAAAGTATACAAAGCACTGTATGTACTAGACTAGGTGTCTGGTTTAGGAAAGTGGGATTTGAATGCAGTAACTTTATCTGTAGACAAGAGAGATTTGCAAGGTTGTCATTGTATTTTCTTCTAGGACATAAGTCAACAGATGCGGTTTATTGCTTCTGCAATAATATTCCTATTGAGGGAAAAAGAGGCTTCTGAGAAAATTATCAACCAGCATAGGGCTGGTATTGCAACAGTGACCATGAACCTTACAGTTACTATCAAACCAAAGAATCTCTATGTGCTACTCTTTTTAAAAAGCAATCTAGTCAATTTATAGTCACTCATCCAGCACACAGTACATGAGCACCCATTTTATGTATTTAAATCATCGAACTAGCTGCATATAAGCAGATCATATGCAATCTTTGGGCCTCAGTGAGCAGTCAGGTCTAACATGGGAGGCAGATACAATCACTGGACTTTGCGACAAGTATGATGATATGAAAGGACATCAGGTTGTGATTTGGTGCACAGAGAGCAATTACTCCTCTCTCCTCCATTGGACACTGTTGGTGCTATCTCTGTCCAGATCCCAGGAGATCCCTTTAACTGGGCCCTAACCTTATCTTCTGTGTGCTTTCCTTTCTGATGAGCTGTGCCTCTCTAGGACGGCTGCCTTCATGCTACCAGAGACTCTTGGCCCCATGTGCTTTTGGAGAACTGTAAGTACTGGGGAGTTTATAGCCCCTGGCGACTTCTGGACATTGACTAGGGAGCAGGACAGCAAAAGCTTGCCTGCCTCGCCTGTGGCCACGTGGATCCAGAGGCTGTAGAATTCACACTAACTTTTCTAGGGCGCATTTTGGCGTCAGGCTGGCAGTGCAAGTAATGCCCCCTGTTGATTATTTTAAACATCTTTTCGGCATGAATATACATTCAAAGATTTGCAAAAGATTTGGCTTGTAGTAGGTGTGTCAGAGTATCCATGTGTAGGAGGTAGACAGCAGATGGGGTACAGAGGTGGTGGGTAGTAAGTAGCCGAATATGGGCTATTAACGCGCTTCTTAGAGAGTTTAGTTTTTGTGCTGATCCTTGAAGTAAGGATTTTGTGTGCGTAGGGTAATGGCAGAAGGAAAGATGCATGGAAATGACCAAGTTTATGAGTCCTGGACAAGAAGAAGGGTCTTTGGGGGAATGAAAGCAAGAATCCTAGCGTCTTTTTTGTTACGGCTTACATGATAGATTTTATAGGCAATACAGACCAAGGGGTATTGAGTCTGCTTCAATTTATATATACGATCAAAATTTGAAGGAAGCTAATGTTTCCAATAAGGTTTAAGATATTCGCATGTACCTCAAGTTAACCTGATTTTTAAAAATTTAATTTTATTGTTGTTGTATTACATCCATCCCCTTTTTACTCCCCTCTGTCCCCTTTAAGCTGTTTTCTTTATTAAGATCACACTGTTAAAACAGATTATGTCAGTGGTTTAATCTAACTGAAGTTTATTTATTTTCATGACATACAAAATATATGTTAATAATCAGTTTCCTTTTATCTTGTGATTCACCATTCTTAGCATGATTGAATACATGCTCATCTGCAAGAAGCTGCTGGAGGAGAAGAGGCCATGTGAAGTGCTGACTGGAAGGTTTGGTTGAAGTGTAGAAGTTTTCTACCCTTCTGCTCATATTCCATTGGCTAGAGCTCAGTCCAAACCTACTTCAGGGGAGGCTGGGGTATGTGTGGGATATGTACACACGTAGCTGTGTTCCCAGAAAGCAGAGGGAATGGGTTTGTCTATCAGCTGGCAATCCCAGCTACACTTTATAACGTGAAATATGTAGCAGTAACTTTGTGTTCTTAAGGATTTAGGAAATTGCTTTTGAATACAGCCCAAAGAAAATGGAAAGTGCAATTGGTAGCCTGCAGTTTATTCTGTAGGAGTCTTTTTAATTAACAGCTTAATTGGATAATTTAATCCCCTTTAGAATTAGAGATATGAAAATGAAAATAAGATACTCCCTGTGATCTGACAATACCGTATTTTAATAAACACAGCAAAGTGAGCTCGGAAATGAACACCACAGCAGCATTACCATAATTTGTGATCAGTGAAAGAAAACCTGATCTATAATTTTAATTATTTCTAAATGGTTTAGATATGTGTTTCATTTGAATGTGTATTTTGTTAATCGTCTCAGTTAGGCAGATAACTGAATAGAAGATTCTGTGGTTATGCCATTGAGACAGGAAATAAAATATTCTATGCAACAAAATGTTGTGCTATATCCTCAAGTATTTTTGGAGAATTTATGTGGAAAATTGTTCTTACTTCTCCACTGATCATGAGATGAGAAATTGTACTCATCATGTTCTTGTTTTATGCTTTCTCCATGTGTAAGGGAAACTGAGGCCCAGAGTGCAAGAAATGAAAATAAGTGTCCATGTAGAAGGCACAGGAGTACTGCTTGAATGAGCATTGGCTTGACACTCCACTTACAGAGAAGAAAGAACTCAGTAAGTTAAAACCCCCAATGTAGAAGCTACCTAAACTGTTGAGTGGCATTGAGGCCGCCAGTTGGGCTGAAGTGTCCGCAGATGCCTACAGAGAGAGAAGTGTCGTTTACAGTTTAGAAGTATATTCTGCCAACTTCCGAACTGGTTGAGAAGCCAGCAGAATCAGTGCCCTGTTAATAGGCAAGCAGTCCTCCCGCTCCAGTGACATTTGATGACAGAAAAAACAGCTCAGAGCAAGTTTTCCCAAAATTGACCGGAGTTTTAGTTGGCATTTGGAAGTGATATTTTTGCTAATAATGATCATGATAGAAATGGCGTCCATTTCTTGACACCCAGTGTGTCTTTGGCATTTTGCTAGGGTCCTGTGTGCATTATAGCGAATGCTCACAGCAGTCTCACTGATCCTTGTCACTGCAGAGGTCAGGACTATTTGCATGACCTGCCAAGGCTGCATTAGTAATTGGAGGAGCCAGGAATAAAGTCAGTTTTGTCTGCCTTCGAGATCATTCCCTAATGCTTCATTGGGCAAACGGAATAATACTCACAACCAGGTTTTGCACTGTAAGTTATTGAAGACATCGGGTTATGTTCCACCGACAGGAGTCAGCTTATAGGGATTTGCACTGGATGCCTTAGAGTTCCATCTTGTGTCCTTCAGAAAGCTCCTTAGAACCTGTTCTTCACTGAGTGTACTAGGTATCATTTAGTGAGCATGTACCATGTGCCTGCCAGATACACGGTAAATACTTTATTTTTTTCTTTTTTAATTTTATTGTTGCTGTATTAAATCCATCCCCTTTAATGCTTTCTCTTTAAACTCATCTAATTGAATCATTACAATAACTCGCATCTCATGCTGTTATAGAGGCTTGGAGAGAGGGTTCAGTGGCTTGCCCAGGATTATTTAGCCAGAAAGCAGCAGGGCCAGGGTGGAATCCAGTTTCATACAAGCACCCCCGTAGGCAGATGAATAGTTGTGGTGACCCTATGTCCTGGATTTCTGGGCTGGAGTAACCACGCAGTTCAGTTGATTTACCTGGGTTCAGCCCTGTGACTGCCTGTGCTCTGTCTGTTTGTCCTTCTGAAACCAGAGTGTCTTCAGGTTACCTTCTCCAGAGAACAGAACCTTTGCTGCTCTTCCTGTAGGCGCTGGGGAGGTCAGGGGCTGTAAATTCAGTTACAAACTGTGAAGCAGGCGCTCTGTTTTCCACCCTATCCTGCATGCTGACATGCCCTGTTACCTGGAGCATGCAGGCCCCAGGCCTTCTGGTACCCTGCAGGGTCCTTCAGCTTGTTACTTTTGCCCATGTGGGCTTACGTCTTTAAAAAATATTTTTAGTACCTTTTTTTTTGTTAAAAGGAGAATAATAGATCAATATCTGAGTAACTGGAAGCCTACACTTTGATTTCTAATGGGAAAATACCATATAATGAAAATGTTATGAAAGAAATGCTGCTCTGTAGTTCTATCCTGAATTATTGCCTGTGCCCATCAATCTCTGTGACTGAGGAGTCTAAAGCTTCCTTTACACTCTTGAATATTAGGAGGTTTTGTTCCCCCCAAGCCAATTCTATTTTTTCTAAGTTATTTTAATAAAACAAGCGTGCGTAAACAGTTGATATGATCCATTTCTCCTACAAACGTATAACTTAGTCTTTGGAGAATACATTTCAGATGAAAGGAATGTATCTCTGTCCACCTTCCAGAGTTGCCTACAGATACATCCAGGAGAACGCTGGAGTGCATTTGTCATGAATGCTCCAGAGGGATTTTTTACCTGTCAACACCGGCCAAGTTCCATCCTGGGAGATTCACATTTCAACCCTCACTTGAACGCAGCGGAGGCCCCTGTGCAGATTGAGTTTGAGTTAACGCACATAGCTTGTTGGGAAGAAATCAATCAAAAGCCTTTTTAAGCTTAAATGGTTCTTGAGGAAGTGAAAGCTCAGTGCCTCAATTCTGCTGTAAACATTGAATAAAAATCATTTTAAAGCATTCAGCATATTAAACATATTCTACGGAGGCCAGTAATAATGAACATACTCCCTTACCCAGGTCTCGGTGATAGCAATGAAGTAATGTTTACTGCAGAATAAGAAAAACATCAACTGGCCTTTAACTGCTCTGTAACACACGAGGCAGGCTGCTAGCAGTTGTGTTGCATTTTGATTAACCCACAGTTTGGTGACTTTAACCTCAAACTTTGTTAACAATTTATAACCATCATTCCTGTTTCAAAACCATCCAATGATCTTTCCATTGTATTTTCAATAAAATTCAAACAACTTACCCTAACCTGAAGGTCATCCATTGTCACACCTCTGTTACATTTTTTTGATAGTTATACTGGTCTTCTTTCTGTTTCTCAGGTTTTCTAAGCTTTCTCTTATCTTCTCAGTCTCAGGCCTTTTACTGTTTTCCTGAAATGGTCTTTGCATGTTTTCCATATAATCTTACCGAAATTAGGACCCTCCACTTTCTAGTTTATCTCCTCACCTAGCTTACATCTTCTTAGATCTAACCAGTTATCAGTTTCCCTTTCTCCTCCCTTCCCTTCCCCTTCCCATCCCCTTCCCCTGCTTTTACCTCCCCCCAACCTCTCCTTTCCTTCTTGGCCTGAGTTGACAAGTAAACATTTCCTCTGGAGCATTCATGACAAATCCACTCTAGCATTCTCCTAGATGCATTCCTAGGCAACTTTGGAAAGTGGACAGAACTACATGCCTTTGCTCTTAAATGAATTCCCCAAAGATTTAAGTTATATGTCTTTAGGCAAAATGGAAAATACTTCATGTTCGTGCATGCTGGCTTTATTAAAATAGCTAAGAAAAAATCGACTCCTGTGTAAAATAAAACCTCCCACTACTCATATAAGCATCCCTAGGACTTTGAGGAACAGCAAGAAGGGTAGCGTAGCTGGAGGGAGTGAGCAAAGAATAGTGCAGGAGAAGAGGATATCAGAATGAACTGGCACTCAGGCTGCGGATGGCCATGTAGACCATTGTAAGAATTCTTGTTTTCACTCGGTGTGAGATGGGAAGCATTGCAGCAGAAGAGGGATAAGATTCCTCATGATTTCGAGGAGGATTCTGGTTGTGCTGAGAAAAGACTGGCTGAACCAGGGAAGAGTGGGGAGGCGAGTCAGGAGGATGTTGCAACCGTCCCAGTGAGAGGTGGCTGTGTCTGGGAGTATAGTGGGGGAGCTAATAGATGAACTGTAACACAATTTAAGAAAAAGAGAAACTCCTTCATAATCCTACTACTTTAAATTTCCAACTATTTCTATTGCATGTGTCTTTTTCCACGTATCTCTCTGAATCCAGGCATAATTATGTGGTATAATTTTAGAGCATAATATGATTTTGCATGATTCTTTTTTCATTCAACAGTATTGGAATGCATCCCTGGTGCTTTATAACAGTCCATTTATAATAGCAACATAATCTTTAAAAGTTTCTGTGACATATTTTATTCAATCATTAAAAAAAGTTTTTAAAAAGATTTTATTATTTCCAGAAAGCGAGGAAGGGAGAGAGGCAGAGAGGGAGAGAGACATCCATGTATGGCTGCCTTTCACCTGCTTCCAGCTACAGACCTGGCTGGAGACCTGGCTTACAACCTGGTTACCTGCCCTGGCTGGGAATCAAACCAGCGAACTTTGGGTTCACAGGCTGGCACCTTATCCACTGTGCTACCAGCCAGGGCTCTATTTAATCATTTTTTATTATTTTGAATTTATCAATTTATCATTGCATTTATTTTAACTATTGTAAATAATACAGAGATCAATATCTTAACATGTAGAGTTTTCTTCCTTTCCTCTTGATTGTTTTCTTAGAATAAATATTGAAGAGTGAATTTACTTGATCAGAAGGGCATGCATATGCTTTTGTGGCTTTGGAAATATTGCTAACAAATTGCTTTCTAACAAGGTGGTGCATAGAAGGATACATATATTGTTTTACAATGCAACTAGGTCAGAAAAAGATCTTGACCATAAGAAAGTTACAACATAATGGGGGAAATAGATGTGTAAGCCAACAAGTATAATGAAGAATACTGTAAGAAGGTACCACATTTAGCAAAGCCTGATCAGCTTTTGGTGTTACTAATTTTATCTTTATTAATATTTTGCATTAATTGAACATGTGAAAGTGCAACTGGTTAATTTATTAATTAACTTTTTGGCTTTTACTTCACTTCCTGTAAGTTACCCACATACCAGTCAATGTTCTTTGCTGATTAAGCTATTATGATCTTGACTTTTTTTCTTTTCTATTATATGAAATTTTATTGCTTATTATTTGTAGTCATTCATTTAAATGGAGAAAGTTCTACTGCAATGCTCTGCTCTGACCCTTATCTTTGTACTTATGCAGCTAGTATTGTTCTTTTGTAAGGTAGTGCAGACAGGCGGAATGCTCTACTTCATACAATTTACCTTGGAGGAATAAGTATCATATAAGAAAGCATTAAAAATTAACACAAATTTAGGAATACTACATTGTTAAATACACATCACACAACTGAACAAATATTTATTGAATCACTTGCTAGATATTATTCTGGGACTGGGAATATAATAATGAATAAGAGTTGTAGTTCCCTATTATTTAATGATTTGAAATTATTTAATAATTCATAAGGAAAAGTAGATATGTAAATAACAATTTCAGCAGTATAGTATATCATAGATAGGGGTAAATACAGGGTTCCTTGGGAACAGGACTGTATGAAAATATTTATAAAGATAAGCAATGAAAGAATTATAATTTCCTCAGCTGTGAAATCAAAATAATAATGAGAATGAATCAGGAAGACAACTCAGTAGGAAATTGGTCAAATTACTTGAGCTTGCTCGCAAAAATAGGACATTCAAATTTCCAAAGAAATCTGTTCAAAGGTACTTAACTTCACCAGTAATTAAGGAAATGCAAATTAAAACCATAATGTGATTTATTTATATATCCCTTCCTGTAGAATGGCTAAAACAAAGGATTTAGATAAACAGAACTCTCATTTACTGCTAGTGTGATTATAAACTGGTACGGACACTTTGGAAAACTATTAGGCAGTATCTTCTAAAGCTAAAATGTATGTGTATCCTATGACATAGTTAATTTCTAGGTATTAAGTTACTATCTTAACAGGTCAAAATGATCGAATATTGGCAATTTCATATCATTCAGTATAATAGAGTCCCAAAAGAAATACAAACATGTTCATCAAAAGATATATGGAAGAATGATTTTTAAAATTATATGTAAATAGAAGCACTATTTGTAATAGTTCAAAGGCGGAAGTTGTCCAAATGCCCATCAACAGTAAATGATTGAATACTAGTCTATAATAACAAGAATGAACAAACTACAATTACCTACATAGGAGTGTTTCTCATAAACATAATGGCTGAAGAAGTCAAACACAGAAACAACATACTTTATGAATTTATATGAAACATAAAAATATGCAAAACTAATATATGCTATACAAATCAGGATAATGGTTGTCTTTGGAAAGTAATTGACTGGTATGTCCCACATTGGTGGCTTTTGAGATATTGGTAATATTAGGTTTATTAATGTATTGAGTTCTATACTTCTGTATATGTATACTTCACTACAAAGTTTTAAAAACTTTAAGAAAAGCCACATAAGTTCTGAAATTTCCCTCCAGATAACTCCTTTGATACTTTTGGAGGGAACTGATAAATATCAAATTCTCCCCAAAGTATTTTTCTACCCACTTTTTGAGCGTTTGCTTTGCAGGTACTCTGGGGTAACCCTGCATTTGTTGTGGGAATGTAGGTAAGAGACGGGACTGGGGATGAGGTCTGTCTGGGAAGCGTTCTTGGAAGAGATGCAGATGCACCTGAGTTTTGTAGCATCCGTTGGAGACAGGGAGCACGTAGAGAGCGTGTGAAACCTATATAATTTTATTAACCAATGTCACCCCAATACCTTTAATTAAAAAGTATTATGCATCACTAAGCATGATACCTGGCAGAAAGAAAACGTCCATGAATTGTGAACTTTCTGGAGTAATGGAAATGATTGAGGTGGTTTTCACATGGGTATCTACGTGTGTTAAACTTTTTTGAACTGTACACTTAATTGCACTTTATGTGAATGACCTCAGTAAATTTGATTTAAAAATAAACACCTCTTAGTGAAACTAAGGAAAGAGAATGGAAATTAAGGGGGAAAGGAAGCCATTGGGAGGGGTGAGGAATGGCTTGCTGCAGCTGGAGCTTGAAGAGTGGCTAAAGAGACGGGCCTTGAAGGGTTTCGCTGCTGAGTTTGGACTTGACCCCATAGGCATCTGGGACCCACTGAACAATTCCAATGGAATCAGTGGCATAATTAGATTGCTGTTTAATGAGGAGTAAGCTGGTGATGGTGATGGTAAGACTGAAGTCATTGCATTAATCCGCTGAAAATATGACATGCTGGTGCCATGGGACAGAGACGTGGGGACAGGTGGAAGAGCTACTGAGGAGGCAGGATTATTCTGGTGGGACTTGGTAATTGATGGGAATTACCCATCGATTAGAATTGATATGGGAACATGCTGTGTTTTCCTAGTAAATAAAATGGTCTAGCCTTTAATTTGATAAATACTGGAACTCATCTGCCTTCTTCCTGTCTCTCCTTTCTCCTTTAACACCTTTCTACAGTGACATAGGTCATAGGACATTGCCGTGGCAAGAGAAAGCTTACCAACTACTCCAATTGCTTCTTAGAATGAAAACTCAGTGACACTTTCCATATCTTTTCAGTGGAGCATCATGTAGGTCATCTTATGCACTAGGATGCAAACTTCTTAATTTGCCAAATGAGTCAGTTGAGAGGGAAAAAGGTTGCTTATCCAAGAAGGCTTGAGTTAATGCCATTCTGGAAATAGAAAAAATGTGGCACCTATATACACTGTCACATACTATTACAAACCAACAACTTGTGCGCGTGCATATATGATCATATAGATATAAAATATGTATACACACATGAATGAACATAGATATGCATACACACATACACACACCAGAGACTTACACAGCTGTGTGATACTCATAAGATTTTAGATAAGAGATTGTTTAGGTATGTAAAGACTAACATATTTTTATTTAATTCCCCTTTCTTCTTAGGTTATATTTGGGTGAGAGCAGATCTGGAGGATATTTTCCTTACTTTAATTACCTCATTGCATTTTCTTCCTTTCAATTTTGGTTTTTATAAATGGGAACGCTGTATTAATCCATTCTAATTAAAAACCAGCCATGCAACCCTTCAGTTAAAGAAACAATTTTTAGTCTGCCTAGGATATCATTTAGTCAGAAATTGCCTTTATGGCTTTTGGAATGATCACCACTGCAGTGCTCTGGTGACCACTGGGGCAACAGCTTTGCTAGCTGATTTTATTCTAAGAATATCAGGAATTGGCCCAGAGCCTTTGCTCTTCCATGGGGGCCTAACAGAGTGAGGCAACTTCCATTCCTATCATAAAGGAAGAGGGAGAGTGGTAGAGGGGGCAACAGGAAAAGACCCAAGTTCACCTCTCAGCCTTTCGGCTGCCAGAGGATCTATGCTATTCTCAGCCGTCCCCTGCGAAGGGAATGACACAAAAGCCCTCTGAACCCAGTTATCTCCTATAAATCCCCCATGCTCTGACTAAGCCCTTGGTCTGCACCTGGCCAGTCCCGTGGCCAGAGGGAAGAACAGCCATGCTCCCTCTCTGTACCTTTTCTGTACCTGAAGACAACTGGCGCATCATCCAGCCCCCGTCCTTCCACCTCTCCAGACTGAAGATGCTCGTCTTTAGCTTTTGCCTTGTCCTTCTCCTTCTTGTCATTTCTCTGGTCCTCTCACTTTATTGCTGTACACTTTTTGGAGCCGAACCTCGTACTACGCAAAAGGCCCAGTTGATCTTGCTCTTCATCTGATGGGAAAAGGTAGAATGAAACAGGGTCTGGGAAAACAAGAGAGTCAGAACAGATGCTGCTTATGCACAGCTGTGGAGTAAAGCTGAGAGTAGTTCAGCCATGGATTGTAAAGTCCAGGTGTCAGTACAAAACCAAGGTCCCCAAGTCCTAAGGCCTTGCTCATCCAAAAGCCCAGGGAGACAGTTCAAGTCTCACTGTCATGGGGTGGGGAAGAGCAGACCTCTGCCAAACAGCTGAAGAAGTGATCAGTAATGAGTTCGGGATACTGTTCTCATTTCTTTTTCAGGCCAAGACCAAATTTCCCCACGTCACTAAATATAGGCCTCAGAACCCCTGACGGACTAGGACCCAGCACTTGAGGAGGCTGAGTAAGTAGCTGTGCTCCAAGCCAGATGGTTCTTCCCTGATTGGACCGTGTGCTGGTCTTTTGGGCTTGAAAACTTGGGTGTCCTCTCTCCCTCCTCTCTGCCGGATGCCATTAAGTTACCACACTGACCTTTCAATGTCTCTCTCATACTCTTTCTTTTTGTCTTCTGTTTCCTCTCTCAGACCTGAACAAGCTCAGTCCTGAATTGCTTCCTCATAGGACTTCCTGATTTCTGTCCCAGTTGGCCAATCTACACTGCACTCTGCTGCATTTCTTTTACATCTTTACTTGATGGTTTTTGAATTACCTATAAAAGAAGTTATACCCTTCATCGGTCCATCCGGACCCATCCCCATCCCAATGTTTAGCTCTAAGCTACTTTTCCCGACTATATCTCCCAACTGCTTCCTTATAGGAACCCTTTATTGAGCCAAGTATTTTGCTCTTGGAATACAATTGCTTTTTAAATCACTTTCTGGCCATGTTCTTCCCTTGGAAGACCATTTACTCTCCTCTCTGCCCATCTGAGTTCTATCTTTAAAGATGCAGATCCAGCCCTGGCTGGTGTGGCTCAGTGGATTGAGGGCCAGGCTGTAAACCAAAGGGTCGCTGGTTCAATTCCCAGTCAGGGCACATGCCTGGGCTGTGGGTCAGGTCCCCAGTTGTGGGTGTGGGAAAGGCAACCACACCTGATGTTTTTCTTCCTTTCTTTTTCCCTCCCTTCCCCCTCTCTAAAAATAAAATAAATGAAATCTTAAAAAAAAAAAAAGTGCAAAACCCAGTCTTAGCTCATTCAAGATCTTGGGCAAAAGTCCTATATATCCCCAGAACTGTTAGAGTACTTTCTGTCCATTTCCCTCATCCAACCCTCTGCTGTACTAGGCTGTTAGTTGGCTTTCATACGTGTTTATTGATTTTCATATCTAGGGTTTTAATTGATTTGATGACAAAAGTGGGCTTCTTGTGGTAAAGACGTCACTCTAAACTGCTTAGCATTGTCCTGAAGGGATTAAATTTGCTGTGGATTCAGTATAGTTACAATGCTATGGTGCAGTGATTCTCAGTCTTTCAAAGATGAGTATCCCTTTGTTCACTTTTCACTGTCAAAAATTTTTTTATCTTCCACATGCATTGTAATTCATTGACTGAAATTTAAAAAAAAAAAAAACTGTTAATGACCAGAAGCTTTGTGAAGTTGATAGTGCTTTACAGTGATGTTTTATTTCAATATGGCAACACCTACCTATGTTTGAAAATTTGTAAGATGTATTTATAAGATGCCTTGATTTGATCTACAGATAATGCTTAGTGATCATGTGGTTTTGCTGACCTTTGTAATAACGTTGGCTCCCCATGCGTCCTGATGCCCTATTATTTGGTTGTGTTATTATTAGTCTTTCATAGGGCTGTTGAGAAGATGAAATGAGATACTGCACATTAGGTTTGTTCATGGCACAGTGTTTGGTGTTTAAGTGATCTTGGTCTTTATCCCCCTTGCCATGCCAACAGCTGCTTATTTTGAAGATGGGGATATGCTGGGACCTTCTGGGCAGCTTAATTTGGCTGGGACAGAGCTTGGGGCAGTAATGAGGGGAGTAATGGCAGAGTATCTGAGGGGAGAGGTAGAAAGGTACCAAAGGTCACTGAGAGCAGCACTTCTCCAACATTTTACTCTCCAGGCTCCTGTACCCTCTTAAATATTGATGACCACAAAGATCTTTTGTTTGTGTACAGCATATCGATTGAAAAGCTCTAAAAATATTTATTATTTCATTAAAAATTACAAGACTAAACCAATACATTTTAATGAAAAATATATTTCCCCAAGGGAAAAATTACTGAGAAGAGCAGCATGGTTAAAAATTTTTGTAAATCTCTTTAATGCGCAGCTTAATAGGAGACAGCTGGATTCCCATATCTGCTTCTGCATTCAGTTTTTTGTGATATTGGGCTGTGGTGAAACAAAGGAAGAAAATCCAAATTCTTACAGATTTGTTGGAGAAGGCAGAGTATTTCAGTAGCCTTTCAGATAATTGTGGACAGTTGTTTCTGAAACTAAACCAAAATACAACAAGTGGTAATTTCTTAAAGGTTAGTTGGAATATGGAATCTGAAACATATTAATGAAGTTTTCATACTCTGTTACATTAAAATGCATTGTTGTCTTGATTTTAAATGGGTCTTTTAATCATGCATGATTTTGTAGCATCAACTATTGGGAAATGTTGGTTCACTGATTTATGCAGAACTTCGAAATGTTGACATATTTCATCAGACAATTTCAAGAAATTACATTCCTTATTAATCACCACAGATCTCCTCAGATAAGTACTGGGAAGCTGTCAGGATCATGGTAGCAAATACAAGATTTTCAAAATTCTAATTTTTATTCAACAGCCTGAATTTTATAATTGCCAGCAAACACTTTCAGTTGTTTTCCTTGAAGTGACGGGCTCTCTTCATTTTTGAGAATATATCTGCCACACGCCCAAGACTGAAGAGCCATAGTTTGTCACTTGCTCTTTCAAATGAAAATAGTGTTCCACAAAACACTCAGATAGTTCATCTTGCAACTCAAATGATAACATGAATGCTTTTTCTTGAGGGAGCCATTGCACTTGGGTATGCAGCAAAAGTGTCTTACGAGTACTCTCTATGGCATCACTCAAAATACTAAACAGATGTGTACTCGTGGTTTTAGCATTAATAAAGTGAACCATTTTTAGAGTTTCATCAAGGCCATTCTTGAGTGAAACAGGCATTTTTTTAGAGTAGTATCTTTTTTTCTTCAGTGATTAACTAGAAGTCCATTTCTAAATGTTTCTCTTGTACATTTCATCTGCTTTATGAAGTAAGCAAAGCCCTGTAAACACGGGCTGGGCCTAGTCCTCAGACTCAGTTCCATCCTCATCCTGACTAATCTGGAAGTCAGGAAGTCTGTAAGTCTCCTGTCGGGTGCAGCCACATGAAGCCAGTCACAAAGACTGCTCTACTTGAAGTCTTTCTTGGTAAGATATTTCAAATATTTTGTAGAGGACTGTTTCTCAGAAACAAGTGTGATTTTATTCTTGAAGTGTCCACTGTGAACAACATTCCTCTGATTTCCAGTTTTTCCATCAGCTTGAATTTTTTCCTGTAGAAACTGTTCGCAATTTCCATAATCAGAAATTCTACTGGATGAGTAAGGTCTAAACCAAACTTCCAGGTCATCCTTTAGGCTTCTTGACTTTTCAGCAACATCTTGCAGTGTGGCAGTAAAAAGTATGGTGATGGCGGCTATAGTTTGGTACCATTGCCTCGCTTAGCTCTAAGATGTCAGCAGTATTACCCACCATTGCTTTTGCAGCATCATCGCAAACATCAAACAGCAAGTAACATCTTACAGTTTTTACAGGAATAGTTTTGATCTCAAGGGCCCTCAGAAGGGAGCCTGGGAATCCCTAGGTGTCCGTGGAGCACATTTTGATGACCACTGCTCTAAACTTTTGCAAAGGGCCAGCCCTTCCTGGGCATAAACTGTAGCTACTAGCACATTTGGGAGGACAGCCAAGGTCTTTTTCACACAGAGCAATTTGCCTTACTTTTTTGACCTGAGATGGACTTTCTGTTTCTTTGCAAAACTAAAGGCATCTGGCTTGGGAGCACAATTATTCTCCACTCACCTTTAAACTGCCTCAGCTATTACTAAGTCTCTGGCAGTGATATGTTGATTATGTGAATTTAAAGCCCACAGGAGCCAGAGGAATGACAGATCAGATTCCCTTAAATGAGAAATGAAATCCAGGAGCCTGGCAGAGGGACATAAGGCTCTCACTCCTGCTGACCTTTGGTGTCACTCTGGTAGAATGACTGCTTCTGGGCCAGATGGCAACGTGGCTGAAACGGAGATGCCTCAGCCTGTTTCCCAGCATTAATTGCACGTGTTGATCTTCGTTGCGCAGTCCGTAATTCTTCATTGCCAACCTCATTTAGATATTTTTGAGGCCGGCCAATTCAGACAGGCCTCCATGAGTCCAGGCAATTTTTAAAAGTTCACTTTCTTTTTAAATCTCCAAGCCTGATTTTTTAAACAGCCAATTACTGTTACAGGCTGACAGACACTGACTCTTTTGTCGATGGAATGTGAGTCTAGCAACTTGTAAGAGAATGAGATTGAAGGGCAGAGTCTCTAATGCCCTAAAGGAGGCGGCTGACTGGAAGCCCATTTAACTTTCTGTTTAAAAGCACTGAATAAGGATCGGTTTGTAAAGGGAACTTTTCAAGTGTAGCAAGCTAGCTTCTCAGATCTGATGGGGATAGGGGAAGGCTAATACCCTTTATTTTTGTATCAACAATTTCACCAAATAATATTTATTAGGAGCTTTCAGGTCAGGCTTCTCAGCTATAAACAAGCAAATACTCTAAGCAGAGCTGTTAAAAGTGCTGAACCAGAGGGCCTGGGTGTGGGGTGTGTTGACTAGAAGTTAGCATTGCTTGGCTATAGGAAAACATGCTCTCTTGACTCAAAAGCCGAACTTAGAATTTCCTCTAAAATAATCCGAAGTGGACCCAGTGAGCAACAAAAGCAAATTTAGCCAAGTAGGAAAGAAAGTTGGTTTTTCCCGCTCAGAGTCATGTGTAAGGACAACATTTTGTTGTATGAGAAATGTCTTCGTTTAGATAGAAAAACACTGGTTCCAACAAAGGAAAGAGAAGAAGTTACAGACATTATATTTGACAGACTTTTCTCTCCTTTTTATTCATGGTCTTTGAATTATATGCATGTCAATTAAAAAGAAATACTGAACCCTCATAAACAGCCTGGCAAACAAGTAATTGTAATTGTAAAACAGGCACATTTTCACGTCTTGATGCTATCTTTCAGTTTTTGCTCAGAATCCTGACTTGCTGGTTGTAAGAGGGGCAGAACATCCATACTTCTGTAAGAACCACTTTGACTTATTAAAAGAATAAAGTTTTTTTAAAAAAACAAGCCAATAAAATATCACATAATCTAAAATTCAAGTCACCATATGGGAGGCCTGGCTTGAAAGAATAGTTTATTGGCCTTAAAATGTAGGCGGTTAAGTGTGTTCGGAGGCTCCATGAGACTGGCCCGTAAGGAATTCATTTGCGTGAGGGGTGAAGTTGCTTCTGGGAGTGAATGGATCCTGAGAGAAGATAGCATTGCTGGACTACCGAAAAGGCTCAAGAACTAGAGGAGGGTATCAGAGGTGAACGGCACTGGGGATTCAGACTTAAACCACCTATCATCAGCCTGCACTGCCCGAGTCCTTGTCAGGGGGCAAGAGTTAAGAGCAAGTCAAAATTGAAAGAGTAATTTCAGAAAAGTCTAACACACTGGGATGTGTTGCGTCTGAATTGCTTTGTAGTCCATGTAATAGAGTGGGGGGGGGGGGGGAAGGACAGCAAGGAAGTCTGTTGTTCTTCTTGGACACAGCACGACCTCCAGTGAGTATGGCTGCTCTGCTGGGGCCGTGGTGACTCTGGGCATGGGTGAGTGCTGGTGCATTTGGTGGTTACCTGGGCATTATTGTATTTTCACCATTGGTGTAGCCAAGAATCGGAAGCCCAACAAGCTAGACCAGAGAAAAGGAAACCATCACAATTTCCTGCCACCATATGCAACAGTCATAGGACTGGACTGGGGGTAGTTTTCGGTTCCTATGCTAAAGAATCCCAAGAACCAGCAAACTTAGCTGTTTGTTCCAGAAAGTACTTTTTCCTGAGAGATAAAATCATGAGCCAACTAAAACAGAGTTGACTTAACAGGAATGGCATCTTCCCCATTAATACTCACTTCAGTATTGTCATCTCCCTGTGCCTACCGATCTATAGCTGTCATGTTATAAAACCTGCCCAATTAATCTTTCAAGACCTGCCCTAAAATCACCAGTCCAGTCCCTGATATCCTACTCTGCTGTCCCCCTTCTCAGGCACATTTACACTCTGCTGAGATAGTGTTCTCTACTGCAGTAAGTCTTAAATACTGCCTTTGATTGATCAGTGAGTTTTTTTTTCTTTTTGGTGTTTTCTGGGATGACTTGACAGTTGACATAGCGAACAGGGAATGTCTGCTTGTCCAGGAGACCCCCGGAGGTGTTGAGGAGCCACAGTTACAGGTGAGGATGGAGCCAAGTGATTATGGTTTGTTGCTATTTTTGTGGCCCAGTTTCTACTTGCAGGAAGGTGAAACCAGGGGAAATCTGTCCTAAATTCCTGTAATCATTCTTTAAGCAAGGACATCAAATGTCTAGCCCTGTGAAATTACCACGTTCACTACTTTTCACTTGTCTCTTCCTTGATAAGATAAATACAGTGATTCCTTCCTCCAGGCAAAGATGATCTTAAATGCATTGTATCATGACAAAATCTTAAAGGAGTGTGTGTGCCCATATATACATGTATGATTGTCTGCCTGTATACATAGATACACATATATGTGTACACACACACATTCTCACACCTATACACATATACCATTGAGGGTTTATGGCCGTTCACAAACATGCAATAGGATAAAACTCAGGAAATCCCAGAAGGCAGTGCTGTGTGGGGCCTGCTGGGAGCTTATTCTTTTGGCTGCACCCCACCCCTCTTCCCCATTCCCATCAGTCTCTTTTCCAGTGAGAGGCCACTTTGTCTTCTGGCACAAGAAGAGAAACCTTAGCAACTACAGCACCTTGTCCCCCTCACTAGAGTAGTGGGACAGGGCAGGGGAGGGACGGAAGCCCTTGCCGGCAGAAACTCCCTGGGCTGGGATTGGGATCTGACCTCACTTCTGCCCCCTGAGCTCAATAAGGTTAGGCCATGTGGGCCCCGCAGATGCTGATAATGGATTACCAAGCAAGTGAACCAAGGCAGATCTGTGTCTCAGACCCCCAGGACTATGAATAGGATGCCTGCTGATGAAGAATTTGAATGTAACAAAGAAGGTATGATTTTAATGGAGGTGAACTGGTGGGAAAACAGAAAAACTTGCCTGAATGCCCTTGGGAAGACTTGAAGGTAAACACCGTAGGTAGAAAGGATGATTCACTGCTTCCTTTCTGTGACAAATGTGATTTTCCTATTAAAGTCTATGGGCAAATGATTCCCTGTGGGCATGCTTTTTGCTATGACTGTGCTAATTTATCCAAAACACCAGGGCAGACAGCGATGTGTCCAGGCTGCTGTATTCCTGCTGTAAACCGGGGGGCATACCCGTGGTTCTGCCTTGATGCGCAGTGCTGGCCAAGGGTGCAAGAGAACTTCTTTGTTGCAGAGACTTACCACCTCTTATCAGCCACTGCTGTAAGAGAGCTAACGAACTTGTTACCTCTGCTTCACTGGGCAAACTTCATCCTTGCGTTGCATCTCCAACAACCGACCTCCCCGAGCTGCTGCTAGTCAGGGACCTGTGATCCGCCCCGGCCCAGCAGCGGGCCGTGCTATCTGCGCCTCCCATGCGCACCCGTGCCGCCTAAGCACGGTTCCCAGCAGACTGCCTCCACCCCCACCTCCTTCGGTTCATCTGGAGAGCGTTAGTATTTCCACAAGAGAAGAAAGCAATCTGAGAATCATCCTTATTTAGGATGACTCAGGATTCTGCTGCTAAATAACCATCCCCTTCTGCCCCGGCACCTGCTCACCGCCACCCTGAGTATCCAAGTCAGTCAGCGGTCCCGCCCCCTATCGCATGACGCCTCCAGGGCAACATGCACCGACCTGTCTCCTCCGCCACCAGTGAGCCATCCAGTGTCGTATTCTCTCCAGGATTCAGGTAGTCCTCTCTTGATTGGAGCTCAAGTGTCACCTCTACCCATGACTTCAGGTTCATGAGCCGTAACTTGCCCCCTGGACAGATTAGTGCCCAGGTGCCACCTTATGTTAACCCTCCTCCTCCTGGCTCTCCTGAGTGTCCTGGTTAGCCATCTACTACTTTACCCCAGCTCACTGGAGAAGCAGAAACTTGGAGCCCTCCATTTCTACAACCACACGAAACGAGTCCTGGTATACGACCTCTATCCATAGGATTTTTACCTCCCCTGCCAGAGCAAGGCCCACTCTCCCCAACCTGGATTTCATCCTTCTGATCAGACGAGACACAGGATCATAGTCTTTTCGACTCAAGAGCTGATGAGGAAAACACTTTAAACATAGTCAACTTAATTAAATGTGGACTGTTTTAGGAAGGAAAAGCACTTCCGAGAGAGAGAGAGAGAGAGAGAGAAAGAGAGAGAGAGAGAGAGAGCTGTAAAACACTTAGACTCTGGTCTCTGAAAATAGTTTTAAACCTTGACTTTAGGATTTATTTCAAGTTCTGTACTGTAGTTTGCAGAAATGGCTCAGTTAACTGGAGCTGTGTTTTAACAACTTTGATCCCTTAGAATGGGAAATTGACCCAGAAGTGACTAATACAAGTTCCTGAAATAATTTTGCATTATTTCACTTTCAAAAGTATCCTTTTTTTTTTTTTTTTTTTAAAGTTTTATTTGTGCAATATGTTCTGTTACCTTGGGTAGGATTACATTTTAATATGGCTGTATATTTAAGCACAGTCACATATTATTTTTTTAAGCCATGTTTTACCACTAATTTTCCAAAGTACAACAGAAAGCCTAGAAGTAAAAAATCTAGAAGATACTGTACGGCTGACAGCTAAGTAGTAGAGAATTATTTCACATTTTAGGCACTGAAATTTTGAGGTATAATAACTATATAATACATTTCACTTGGATGCCTTTTCATTTTCCGGCAGCCCCAGAAGCACACAAGTGCATCGGAATTCCAGCACTGTGTTAGATTTATGTTTGTAACATTAAAAGGCATCCCTAAATCATTTGGAAAGATATGGCCAATGTAATTGACTCTGTGGGCTCCCCAAGCTGGTGGGGATGCTGTGACATTACATGTTAGTGCTCTTCTTCGGAATGGTTGGAATCACATAATGTACTGTGCTTATTAGTCTTAAGTAACATTATATCATAGCACTGTTTAAATGTTGTCATTTAGATGAAGTGTGTATTACTCTGCTCACTTTGTAAACTAAATATTTAGGGCTGAATAGACTTTATTATAATACCTTCTTTCATGGTAGAGTTTGGTCCTTTTCTTATGGTTTCTTGCTTACTGGGTTTTAAATTACAATTTAAGTGCCATGGAGGGATTTGAATGTATTAATGATAGGCATTCCTATGGTAACAGGCCCACATTTGCTTGGATTTCATTACTGTGTGATAAGTGTTTTTCCTCTTATTTGAAGTAAAAGAAAATGATTAATTCTTTCCCATTTCTTTCATTGGTAAAGAATTCTAAAATTGGAACATATTAGCATGAAGGGAATCATGAAGAATACCAGATAACTTTGTATTGGAGAAAAGTAATGAGTAAATTATATACATTTCACTCCTTCGTAAGGTGCCTTTAAAATCAGCTTTTGCGTTACAGGGACCTGTTATAGTCCTGGTAAGGTGACCACATACATTTTATACAGAACTCAAATGTATGAATTGACATGCTTAGGACATTATTATGTATCATTTGAATAAGCCCTCATGAAGTATTTCCTCCCCTAAATGGTGCCTAATATAAATGTGTAGTATGTGGATAAATTTATTAGATAGTTTATAATATATGAATTTAGAACACATTTGTTTTTGGCAAAGGATGGCCTGATTGCTAATTTATCATTTTATCCTATTGGAGACAGGCAAAATAATTTCTAATTTTGGCCGATCAAATGCCAACACATTTCTGAGCTTAGAGCTGAAGTTAGAAGTAACATAAATGACCATTTTAAACCTTGACCGGTCTCAGATAACTAATACACTTTTTTTTTTTAAAGAAAGTGATATTTTCACACCTAGCAATTTGAGAGTCCAGTGTTAATGCAATATTTCTGGTGAGAAAGCTTGGCTACTAGAAGCACAGAGTGCAATAGTGTGAAATGGTGCTGGTAAATGCGCCTATTATATTATCGTAGGTAGCTGGACTGGTGCAAACTTGGTTCCCCTTTCTGCCCGAGTTTAGACATATTACTGTTTAGATAAAAACAATATCATTCGATGCTTCCTGAAATAAGAAAACAGCCAAAATGGCCTGAAGTCTTCTCAATGATCTATGACGAGCTCGCCTGCTTTTATTGAAATTCGCTAGGGTTGAATATGGTCCGAAACCACTTGGGACACTGTATTGGACAAAAAAAATCAGTAGCATGGTAAAATTTCACATGCTAAAAAGGCGGACTTCAAAAAAATGATTCCTTTTCAGTTAGGATTAGGAAATCTATGTTATGCAGCAAAGCAGATCAGATGAATATGTGTAAACAGACAAAATTTTCAAATGGCATTAGGAGTAAACTCATCCAGCTATTGTTTGAATGGCTGTGGTGGGGAGAAAGATATTCAGATCAATGTTTTTTCAAGGAAAATAGTAATGGCAACTCTGCCTTATACAGAAAAGACTTTGAAGCTATAATGAACATAAGTCTAAGTTAAATGTATGTAAGCTACATTATGTTACTCTGAAGATGGCTGAAGTGGCATTGTAATTATTCAAAAACAATAATATGGATGCATAAATACTAAAAATAGTATTTATAAGAAATAAAAATCAGGGAGAAAGATAATAAAGGTAGAATGGATAATAAAACCAAACCCAAAATAAAGTTGGAACCAGCAAAATTTGAACCAGAAGGTCCTGCACCATTGTTAATGTTGCATGAAATGTGCTTAAAGCAAAGACGGAAGTCAAAACATGCACATTTCATGGACAGCATAAGTCAGATACTGAGCTGAAGTTCTTTTGTGGTCACTCATAAAAAGGTCACCGTATAAGTCTGACAGCATGAGAGGATCTCCTGGAGAGGCAGCTAAAAATGGCAGTTGGTGGGTTATTCCTGGGAGATTCTGATTCAGTAGGTTTGGTAATCTGCCCTTCCAGTAAGTATCCTAGGTGAATCGGAAGTAGCTGCCTGACATATCATATTTCGCCACTGGTCACTCAGTCCCCATTCTCCAGGGTCGCCCATCTTTTCTGTACGCAGCAAGCATGGTCATCATTTGAGAATGGAAATTGGCCCTTGGATGGTTTTGCATTGCACTTCCGGTGCAGTTCCTTTCCCCTGACTGCATACAATCAGTCTCCTGGTGAATATTGCACACTCCTGACCTCCATTCTTCCCTCACTCCCTCTATTCTGGCTTTTCTGTGCTGCTCAGACCACCAAGCCCATCCTGCCTTGGCATCCTGGACTTGCTGCGCTTTCAGCCTGGGCCATGTTCCTACAGACCTGCATCACGGCTTGTCTCTGTTCAAAGCCTTCCTTGCTACTCTGGGAAATAGAACTAACCCCACCTCCCCTCCACATTCCTAACCCTGCTTAGTTTTGCTTACCTGCTCTATGACTTACTGCTTTCTTAGTTTTGTCTCCTCCACAAGAACGCCATTCTCAAGAGAGGTGGGTTCATGAAATAAAGGCAAAGAGGGAGGTGTCATTATGAAAGGTCGTCATTTTGTTTCTTGCCATTTGCTTGTTCTGATATTTTCTTTTGCTCCAGGTGAACGTTGGCGCCATCTCATGACTTTTCTCTACCCTCTTAGATAGAAAGCCCAGAGTCCTTAGTAATTAAAATGCACAGTCCAAGGCGATGGCCAAACTTTGGAGTTGATTTAAGGGTGAGGCCTTTCTTCCCCCACCTCCCCAGCTGAGGCTGGTGGAAAACTGGCAGTTGGGGAAGTTGCCTTAGTTGCAGGTGCTTTTATTTCTTCTCCTCTGTTTCGCTAAGTGGAAGCCTTGATGCTCCAGAGTTGGAGTGTAAGGGGTTGGGGCAGGAGAGGTGAGGAAGGAAGATGTCTTACTTGATTGGCACTCTGTGAAACTGGACTGGTTCTTTCTGGGCCTGACTACACATTTTAAGAATTGATTCCTTCATGAGCACTTCTGTAGTTGCTAACAATTGTTCTCATTGCTACAGATCTCTCCCTGCAGTCCCCTTGATGAAGATGAATGCATCTCTTCCAGTTCGTTCCGTACTTACATTCTTCCGCCCGTGAGAATCTGGCAATACCCACAGGCTCTCTCTCACCTGTATTGTGTTCATACCTCCAGGTGGCCCTCTGGGTCAGGATGTAACATGAACTCCACACTGGCTCCTTCTAGCTTGGGACAGCATCTGGCCCCTGAGCAACATGGCCTTCTCGCTAATCAACTCTGGCTGTGCCGGTCAATGCCAATGTTAGCAGCTCCTTCTCTTCCTCAGCTGTCAGAGAAACTGGGCTGCTTGTAGCTTGCAACTTGGGTTTTCCAGAGTCTGTAATGGTCCAGAGATACATATTAGCCCTTTCGGTGGTCTCATTACAGTGCCTGTCTCCTGAGAGGTGAAGTGGGTGGCCTCTTCCATCCCTTCTCCCTAGCAGGAGGTGGCAGTGGGACCCAGCGTAGCGACATCCAGCGCCAGGCTACGTTCTGACTGGTCAGGGCCCATGTGGTCCTGCTTGTTAAATATTTTTTATCATTGCTTTGGGGCCAGCTATTCTTGCTTTTCAAATGGCTCAGGACCCGCAGATGGGAAAAATGCAATCTGCTTGGAGTGTGTCTGCAAAAATGAAGAGGAAGAAATAGGTAATTAAATGGGTAATTCTGAAAGATGCCTCAGGTATTGGAACTTTCTTGGCAAAGTTGTATGTGAATCATTCTGAAAGGTGTCAGAATTTGGCACATCTCATAACAGTTGCAAAATCATCATGCTGACTAAAATAATACATTTTTTTTTCAAAGACAAAACAGTCAACAGAGATATTTCATTTCTAACAGGGAGAACTCACTTGTACTTGAACCATCTTCCAAGGTCAGACCTAAGCAAAACTGTGATACAGATGGAGTTCATCTATGACTGGGATGAAGCGGGGATACAGACCCCCTTTTCCTCTGCTGAATGAAACTAGCTTTTCTGAAAATCATGCCATCACACTGTAGGAAGAGATGGGCTGCTCTTACTTCATGGCGCATCGCTTGCTGTGTTTTAACTTCTTCCTCTTACTTGACTTGGATTTCCCGTTTGGTGTATGTGTGTAGGAGACGGATTGCAAAATTGGTCTCAGCTCTTCACCTCTTCCTATACCTGCACACTTTCAGTGAGTCTTCACAATTCCTCTTCTCAAAAGAAGTTTATGTTTTGTCTGCTTAAATACGGGCTGGCCTTGTGACTTGCTTTCACTCAGAATGTGGTAGAGGTGTCAGTGTTCCAGTTCTGCCCCTAGAGGCCTTGTGTCCTTGCATTCTGTCCCAGAGTTCTGCCACCAACTTGGCCTGCCTTGCTGGAAGATGAGAGAGCACGTGGAGGAAAGCCCATTTTTTCTATTCAGAGCTATCCAAAGCCATCCTAGAGCAGCCTAGAGTCATCCAACCACAAAACATGCGAGTGCCCAGCCATGATGAGCAGAGCCACCAACCTGGGCTGCACCTCACTGCAGACCCATGCAGGAGCCTGGGGGGACCAGAAGAAGCACCCGGAAGACCAGAAGGTTACCCAGAGTTTCGTGAGCAGTGATAGGGGTAACTGCTGCTTTAAGTCACTGAGTTTTGGATGCTAACTCCCACAAGCCATTTTTGCTCTCACTTTCCTCCTGTGGTCAAAGAATCATACGCTGTTCAGTGTTACAATGGAAATTTATTCTAATGTGATAAATTAAAAACATGGATTACAAATGTCTGCTGTTCAGACATAGGGAGAGTTTACTTTTGAAAGGGCTTAATACGTGAAATATGTTCTTCAGGTTTTGTCACCTTCATATACTTATTTCCCAGTTTCTTCATTAATATCCAAGTTATAATAAGGATGATTAACCAACAAAAAATAGCACAATAACCTTGAACAAATTGTGGGGAGTTTAGCTTAAGTAGACATTACATATGCAATGTGTGTTTCCTACAATCTTGGTGATCAAACCACTGAAGACTATATGCAAAGTCTTGCATTTATCAGCATAAAACCTTAGTCCAGATGTTCTCTTCTGGATCCCTGTCTTGGGATCTCCTCAGTTTGTGGCAGGCGTTCGGGCAACAGTTGAGCCATGGTCTGCTCTCATCTCGAACATTAAGCTCTGTTCTTTGTGATTGAGGGACATGTATTCAGGGGGCATACAGAGCTGTCTTTGCTATGGTGTGTGTTCTTTCATCTTTGTGTCTAAGGAAGGTTAAGTTAGCATGGGCAACTTGGAAGGAAAATCATCCATTGAACCCCATCCTTTCATGGTTCCCAACAATCTGGAATGGCTCTCTACGTCAGTGCCCTGAAACTTTCTTTTCTCTATTTCCCCCAACTTCCCCATCTCTTTGTTATATTCTAATCACATAGGAATAAGCCATTAGCCCCTCAGCTCCACATAAGCCCAGATGTCTGTCACCAAGACCACTTGGCTGCATTTTAAACAGTGAGGAGGCAGTTGGGCAAACATCTGTTTTAGGGACAGATGTCTGCATAATCTTAGGTTTTCAGTTTAGAATATACTTAAGGATATAATTAAAAATACTTTTTTATTATGGAAAATGGCTTTAAAATAATTGTTTTAGTTTTAAAAAGCAATAATGCTTGTTATTAAATATGCAGTGTAGGAATGGGTTAAAAATTAAAATTATCTTTAATTTTATAGGTGACTTTTTGGTGTATATTTTTATGTGCATTTATCTTGTACTCTGAAAAAATATTTTCAGGTTTCCATCTTTTCTACAATTTTTCTCTTTTACTTTTTCTCTTTTAAAACCACATGATTCTGGAAGAAAGATAAAGAGAAAAATTGACCCAGAAGCTTTTAAAGTAATTTGGTCTCAGGACCCTTTTATAGTCTTAAAAATTGAAAACTCAAAATTTTAGTTTATGTGGGTTTTCTCTATTGACATTTGCCATTATTAGAAATGAAAATGAAAATATTTAAAGATTTTTTCATTTAAAATAACAAATCCATTGTACATTAATAACATTCTTATGAAGGATAACTATATTTTCCAAAACAAAGACATTAATGAGAAGATTATTTTTTTTTTTTACAATTTTGTAAATCTTTTTTTAAAAGATTTTGTTGTTGTTGTGTTGCATCCATCTCCTTTTTTGCTCCCCTCTGTCCCCCTCCCTGCCCGCCCATTACCCCCAAAGTCCATCTGTAACTCTCTTTAATGTTTGGCTTAGAGGCCAGCTGGATTTCTAATATCTGCTTCTGTATTCAATCTGTTGCAACTTCTAGTTCAAGTAAATGAATAAAATCTAGCTGCATACAGAGAGTAGTTGAAAAAGGGTGTTCGAAGCACTTTCTCAGATATTTGCTAATATTCTTTGATACTACATAAAAAACTCAGCAAGTGATAGTTTCTCAAAAGTTAGCTGCAACATGAAATCCAAACCCATAATCAATGAGCTTTTCATACTCTGTTACATTAAATCCATTTGTCTATCTTCTTCTTTTAGTGGATCCTTGACTCATACATGGTTTTGTAACATCTTACATTGGACATTTTGAAAAATAAAAAACAAACTGGTCCATTGAGTTATGCAGATCATATCCCAAACATTCATATATTGTGCTATGCAATATTAAAATATCACAATTGGTCATTAATACCAACAACAGACTCCTGAGAAGTAATTTTGAAGTACTGGAAGCTGACATGCTAAAGTGGTGGATATAAATTTTCCAAAATGGAAGGATCCAATGTTATCACTAGCATCAAATGGTCATAGTTCTGTTCCTTGAAATAATATGGCTTGCTACATTCCTTTTTAAAAAAATGCCTGAAGGCCCTGGCTGGTGGCACAGTGGATAAGGCACACCAGCCTGCAATCCCAAAGGTCGGTGGTTTGACTCCCAGCCAGGGCACATAACCAGACTGCAAGCCAGGTCTCCAGCCAGGTCCGTAGCTAGAGGCAGGTGAAAGGCCACCATACATTGATGCTTCTCTCCCTCTCTGCCTCCTTCCCTTCCCCTCTCTCTAAAAATAATAAATAAAATCTTAAAAAAAAAAAAAACGAAAAGAAAATGCCTGACAAGTTGCCGAGTCTCCATAACCATACATTGTCACTTTTTCAAGCAATAATGGTGTTGCCTGGAAAAAATGGCTAGCTCCATCAACAACTCTATCATACACGTGTTTTGCCTTGAGACATGATAGTATTTCAGTATGAGTAAGTGCTTTATGTGTAGCTCCCATTTTGTCACAGAATGTTATAAAGATACATAGTCAATGGTTGAGCTTAATATTATAATGTTTACTGCTTTATTAAAGACGTTATGAAGTGAAAAAAAACAAAACAAAAAACAAACAAAAAAAAACTACATGAGTTATTTGCATTTGAATATATGATGGCATTGGATATGTTTAAGTTAGGATTCACGCAATAAAAATAAATTATTTAAGTAAGTGATATGGTCACTGAAAATTGAAAAAATTAATTTATTCTTATGTTTCACTGCAGTCAATATATCTGTATATTTCTTTTCATTCTTTTCTAAAGACCTGGCGCAGAACCCAGGCACTTGCCCCAACTGAGAATCGAACTGGTGACCCTTCAGTTTATAGGCCTTAATCCACTGAGCCACACCAACCAGAGCTACCTGGTGATTTCTTCAGGGCAGAGAACATAGCCACAAATCCTTACGTATTTACAGGGCAGAAGGAGCTAAGTGGTAGCCAGCCCCAGAATAGTATAATTACCGTTAGGTATAATTGGTCACAAATACATGATCCCTAAATCCTCTTCTCTTTTTCCTTTCCCAGTGCTTTTGACTTGGAGAGGGGCCCGCCACCCCCGTTAGGCGCGAGAGAATTGGAAGGATGCTGCATGCTGTTCTACGAAAAATATCCAATGGAACTAGAACTACCTTTGTTATCTTTAAAACATCCGTAAGTAAATATTTTTATTGGATTTGAACATAAACTTTTCACGTTGTGCTTTGGTATACTAGCAACCCCTAGTTTCTAACTGTCACCCGCCTGACTTCTGGTGAATGAATTTGTTTCCCTCAGGCAGCCGCAGGCACAAGCCAGGCAGAGTGCGGTCACTCTTCATCCTTGTACTTGTCTCTCGTTCCCCATACCTAGTTGGTAACCAGGTCATAGATTCCACCTTGCCTGCAGTGCAGGCACTCCTGGCTTCTCTGGGCCTCACTCACCTAACAGCAGCTAGGTGATCCCTCTAACGTGTCAGTCTCTTTATGGACAACATTGTATAGCTGTGACATTTGGGATAATGTCACATAATTTCTTTGCTGAGCACAGAAAAGCCCTCATATCTGGCTTGTCTTCTTCTCTAGCCTCATTTCCCACCTTTTCAGTGTTTGGAGCTGTTTGTTTCCCCTTTGTGTCTTCCTGTACGGGTTTCTCTCTGCCAAATACTGCCCTCTTTGCCGCACCCCTTTCCCTGGTCTTCTCTGTTTTTTAAAGTACGTTCTTCAGTCTTAGCAGAAGCATTCCTGCTTTCTGAAGCCTTTCTTCAACCAAGTGCATGACTTGGGTGCCTCGGCATGGCGATCATGGTACCACTTGTATGATTACATCATGCCACTTATCATACTGTATTTCAATGATTTCTCTACACTCCTTTCTATCCCATTAGAATCATGGGCCTCAAAGTTGGTCCTCTGACCAGCAGCTCCCTCTTCACCTGGGAATTTTTCAGAGATGGAAATTCTCAGGCCTCACCCCAGATCAGAAAGTCCCGGGGTAGATTCCAACCAGAGACTTTTGTGTTGGAGGCAGGTCATTTAAGATGGCAGAGGAATGCCGGTTGGTCATGGTAGCATGCTAAGAAACAGGAATTATTTGGATGGAGATGCATGAATACTGCACAGATACTGTCCTCCATACCAGCTTTTCTAAAGAGACTGGCAATGTCAAGAATGTCCAAAATGCTCCAAAGCATTTTAACACTTGCACTTGTATTCATTTGCTCCTGTAACAAATGACCGCAAATTTAATGGCTTAAAACAATGATAAATTTATTTTACAGTTTTGGAGGTTGGAATTCAGTAATTGGTCTCACTGGGCTAAAGTCATGGTGTTGGCAGGGTTGTGTTGCTTGTGTTGGCTCTAGGGGAGAATCCATTTTCTCAGTTTTTCTGGATTCTAGGAGTTACCTGCAGTCCTTGGCTTGTGACTGCTTCCTCCATCTTCAAAGCCAGTAGTGACTTGTTGAATCTTTCTCATGGTGGCAGCCCTCTTCCCCATTTAAAGACTTGTGTGATTACATTGGACCCACCTGGGTAATCCAAGCGGACCCCTTATTTTAAGGACCCCTGACTAGCAAACTTAATTCCATGTTGCTCTGTAACATAACCTATTCAGAAAGTCCAGGGATTAGTATGTAGGTATTTCAGGGTGGAGGCATTATTCTGCCTGCCAGACCATTTATTCTTGACTTGTGCAGATATAAGTACAATTGATAATGCCTTTTGCCTTAATTCATGTATTATGTGGATAGACCAAGGCTCCCCTTCTTCAAAATGACAATTGAGAAATCATTGTGAAGAAAGCAGTTTGAAAATTTGGGGGTGATTTTAGTACATTTTATTGAAAAAGAGTACCCCTACCCCCAGGATTTTAGTCCTGACTGTAATACCTGAATTTCAGTCAAAGTTACCCCCCAAAAATTTGTCCCAGATGGCAACTAGAGACCATGAGATCTATGAAAATAATAGTATCTAGGTGTTAAAAAATCAGTCAGTTGAAATAGTTTAAAAACAGAAATAACGTATTATCAAATAACATATCTTTGGAGAAGGGGCAGGTGAAACTTTAAATTTTTTTCCTCAAGAGCCTGGTTTTGTCTCATTTTTTAAGGTTTTTGTGTGGATCTTGCCAACACTTTATTGAGGTTTATCATACTTACAGAAAAGTGCACAAATCAGGTCACATAGTGAGGACATCCATTTGACCTATACACAGATCCAGAAACAGAACATAACCAGCAACCCCAGAAGGTCCCTGTACTGCATTCTAACAGTGACCTCTACACTGACTTCTTACTACATAACTATGTATGACGGGTATGAGATTTATGAGGATGGTCAGTACGTTATACAGTGTCTAACCACTGGGTGTATACCTGAAACTAATAAATATTGTATGTCTACTGTAATTTAAAGTTAAAAAATTTATTAACAGAAAAAAAACCCAAACAAACAAGAGCCTGTTTTTAGATCAAACTTGCCAAGTCTTTCTTTCATAATAGCTCTTAACTTCAGCAGCTACCTCTAGGGCACTGAGGGTGGTCTGAACAATGAAGGGTTAGTCTTGCAAGAAACTTTAAAACTCATTTATAATCACACATGCAGAATAGCTACAACCTTCATGTCTTTCATTTGAACTAGCAAATAGCGAAAATGGAGCTGCAGAAATGCATTTGATGAAGGGCATGAATTTTAAACATCGAACTTTGATAAGTTCCCATGTGGAAAGAGAATGCGTCTCAAATGCGGTGTGTATCACCTCTGAATGAGGGCAGGGTGAGTCCAATGTAAGCCAACTTGTGCCTGCTTTGGGCAGTAGAGAAATATATTTGTGTACAATGCACTGGCCATGTGCTGAGAGAGAGAGAGTGAATTACAACCATGAAAAGCTTGCTCTCTTTAATCATCCCTAATCAGTGGTTTCATCCTTTTCCTAGTGAAAAAGAAATGGCAGTTAAACCGGAATCTCTCCGAAACTCTCTGTGGCTTCACCTTGCCCGATGTTTATGGTTGCCTGTTTATAGACTATGCTTAAATTAATTCTTAGCCAGGCGTCTGTGACAACCCGCACAACAGTGCTACATTGAATTAGACCGTTGGGCCACCCATCATAGGGGAACATAGATTAGGAGGGTAATCTATGTAAGAGGGCACTGATTTTCCACATTCCTGTAGTTCTTAAATAAAGGGAATTTGTAGGATGTTTTCTTTTAACGAACCAGCCTTCATCCCTGTTCTCGAAGGCATCTATCTGCCTTAGAGAAGTCATGCTTCCAAGAAATAACTTTGTTCCTTTCCAGGCTCCAAATGGAAACTTTTCAAGGCCCTATTTGCTATGAGGGATATTTATCATGGAAATTAAGCAACTTACACTTTAATTCAAGTGTCCTCTCAACTTGGAGAATAGGTTATTTTCCCCAGGTTCCTGTTTTAAAGAAATTGAAAAGAAATGGATGGCTTTCAACAGTCCCCAAATCAATGCAGTGTCAAACGTAGTTAGGACCAAGTTTCTTGGGCTTCCTCTGTGGGCTAAAGAATGGTGCAGACCTGAAGTTCTGTGTGGTCACAATATTAATACTTAAATGGTCACAATATTAATACTTAAATGGAAGCCTCTGTGTGGTGGGAGATGAAAAATGCTGACTTTTCTCTAGCCATCCTAGATTATGGTGACCGATTGACCCTGGTGCACACCACTTCCCTGGAGAATAGATTTAGGACCAGATCATTTAAACATCAAAATTTATTCCCTTTTCTTCACCTTAAAAGAAAAAACAACAACAGAGAGAGAACCTGAGGGTATTGCCAGTCAGTGCTTTTGGTGAATAGCTTCACCTGTGATAACACAGCTGTCAACTGTAAAATCCTTGATGGCAGGACACCAGTGTTTTCTTTCTCTTCCTGTCTACCTCAGTGTCTTGCTGTGGCCTATATGGAAAGCTAGCTCAATATATGCCTGTTAAATAAATGAATCAATAATTTCACATGCCAGAGCTACAAAGAATGTCCACTTGTTTTTAGACTTGACATACAGATTTTTGGTGCCAGGAAAAGGACCTTTCTTCTTCTCTTGTATAGTTTCCATAGATACAACAGAATGGTGGTTACCAGAGAGGAAAAGGGTGGGAAGGACAAATTGGGTGACGAAGGTCGAATACAAGGTGATGGAAGGAGACTATAGACTTTGGGTGGGGAGCACACAATAGAGTGTACAGATGTGGTATTATAAAGATGCACATCTGAAATTAATGTAACGTTATCCCAATAAATTTACTAAAAAGATGGTTTCTCTTATACTTGGGGTTTGATTTTTTAATACAATAATTTGTAATATATATTTATAATTTGTAATACAATGTAATTGCTGATATATTTGAGTTTATGCTCTTTCATATTGCTGTTGGCCTTAGCAGCTGTCTTGATTCTTCCAAACTGACCCTTCCTTCCTCCCTCCCTCCCTTCCCTCTTCCCACCCTTCCTTCTTCTATTCCCTTTTCTGTTCTTTCTCTCTCTTTCTCTTTTAGAGATTTTATTTATTATTTTTAGAGAGAGGGGAAGGGAGAGAGGCAGGAAGAGAGACATCAATGTATGGTTGCCTTTCCTCCGCCTCCAGCTACGGACCTGGCTGGAGACCTGGCTTGCAACCTGGTTATGCACCCTGACTGGGAATCGAACCAGTGACCTTTGGGTTCGCAGGTCGGCACCTTATCCACTGTGCTACCAGCCAGGGCAAATTTTAAAATTGTTTCTTGACTCCCCAAATTGATTTACTGCCAGTTATTCCTTTACACCTAGAAGCCAATTCAAATTAGGGGAATAAAAGAAAGATCATGGAAGATAAATGTTAAAAGATGTAAACATCCTTTCCATTTACTTATTTATTCATTAAATATTTGATGACACACTAGTGTAATACAAAACAGTTACAAAGGTGGAAAGGTAAAATCTCTACTGCCCAGTAGTTCATGTGTGATTAATTATTCAAATATGAATGTTATACTTTATGCCCTGCATTATTTAAATTGTTTTCATCTTTAAAATAGATTTATTTTCCAAAGAGCTAAGTATTTTCCCCCCAGCTTTATTGAGATATAATTGACATGTCACATTGTATAAGTGTAAAGTAGACACTGTGATGATTTAATATATGTAAATATTTCGAAGTGATTATAGCAAAAAGTTAATTAATACCTCCATCACCTTACATAGGGACTGTTTTTGTGGTAAGAGCATTTACAATCTATCCTCAGCAACTTTCAAGTATATAATATTGTTAACTATAGTTGACATGTTGTACACTAGATCCCTAGAACCTGTTGATCTTTTTTTTTTTAAGATTTTATTTCATTATTTCTAGAAAGAGGGGAAGGGAGAGAGGCAGAGTGGGAGAGAAACATCCATGTATGGTTGCCTTTCACCTGCCTCCAGCCACAGATCTGACTGGAGACCTGATTTGCAACCTTGTTATGAGCCCTGGCTGGGGAATCGAACCTGCGACCTTTGGGTTCGCAGGCCGGCGCCTTATCCAATGTGCTACCAGCCAGGGTACAGAACCTGTTGATCTTAATACTGGAGGTTTGTATCCTGTGACCAGCACCTCTCCATTTCCTCCACCTCTTGGCCCCTAGCAACAACCATTTTTCTCCCTGTACCTATGAGTTGAGCTTTTCTAGTTTCCACATATAAGTGAGATCATACAGTATTGGCTTTCTGTGTCTGGCTTGTTTCACTTAGCATAATGTCCTCAAGGTCCATCCATATTGTTGCAAAGCAGGTTTCCTTCTTTGGATTTATAGTACAGTGGTCTCTCCTTATCTGTGGTTTTAGCTCTGTACAGTTTCAGTTTTATGTCTGAAAATATTAAATGGAACATTCCAGAAATAAATCATTTCTAAGTTGTAAATGGCCCCCCGTTCTGAGGAGAGTGATGAAATCTTGTGCAGTCCTGTCCCATCCTACCTGGGACGTGACTTATCCAGGGTGTTCGCACTTCAGACACTCGCATGCATTAGTCTCTTAGCCTTGACTTAGTAGCCTTAACCTCAGTCAGATCAACTATCACTACCTCTCAGTGCTTGCGTCTCAGTAACCCTGTGTTACCTGATCAAGGCCCCAAAGCCTACGAGTAGTGACGCTGGCAGTTCGGACTTGCCAAAGAGAAGCTGTAAAGTGGCTGCTGTAAGTGAAAAGGCGAGTGGGAACAGTGCGATAAGAAATTTTGAGAGACCACATTCACATAATTTTTATCACAGTGTATTATCACTGTTCTATTTTATTATTAGTTATTGCTAATCTCTTCCTGTGCCTGATTTAGAAGTTAAACTTCATCATAGGTATGTATATATCGGAAAAAAACATAGTGGATATAGGACTTAGTATTATCCATGGTTTCAGACATCCACTGGGGGTCTCACAGCATACCCCTGCAGAAATAGTGGCTACTGTATACACCATGTTTCTTCATCCGTTCATCTGTAGTGGACAGTTAGGTCGTTCCCATGCAGTGAGCATGGGAGTGGCATATATGTCTTCAAGATGGTGATTTCTTTTCCTTTGGATATATACACCCAGAAACGGGATTGCTGAGTTGTATGGTGGATGTATTTTTTGCTTTTTGAGGAACTTCCATGCCGTTTCCCAGAGTGGCTGCACCAATGAGCAATCTCACTAACAGTGTGTGAGAGTTCCCATTTCTCCACATTGTCACCAGCACTTGTTACCTGAAGAACCAAGTCTTTTTTTTTTAAGATTTTATTTTATTATTTTTAGAAAGAGGGGAAGAGAGAGAGGCAGAGGGGGAGAGAGACATCAATGTATGGTTGCTTTTCACCTGCCTCCAGCCACAGACCTGACTGGAGACCTGGCTTGCAACCTGGTTATGTTGCCCTGGCTGGGGAATCGAACCTGCGACCTTTGGGTTCACAGGCTGGTCGGTGCCTTATCCACTGTGCTACCAGCCAGGGCTAGAAGAAAAACTAAGTCTTGATGAGTTCTGTTGTTGTGATGTTTTCAAGTGTATTTTCTATATGTTTGTTTTATTTTCACCTTTTCTTTTTTTGTTTTCCTTGGAGTAAAATTTGCCTTTATTTTATTTTATTTTATTGTTGTTGTATTACATCCATCCCCTTTTTGCTCCCCTCTATCCCCCTCCCCACCCACCCATTCCCCACAAGTTGATCCCACAGTTTTGCCTTTTTCTCAAGATGAAACTGACCTGGCATATTTGATTTATTTCTCTCCCTAGGGATCTCCTGTATTGCAATCTCTTTTATGTCTACTAATTGGAAACTACCGTATCTGTAGTTAAAATAGTTAATACTTACAAACTACCTACTGTAAACTCTTCTAAGTACTTTACATACATTAACTCAGTTAATCACCACAACACAGTTTATAAGGCAAGTACAATTAGTATCCCGATTTCACATAAGGGAACAGAGGCACAGAAATGTTCAATAAATAACTTGCCCCAAATTACACAGCTAAAAAGTGGCAGAGTTGGGGTTCCAACTGCACCAGTCTAGCTTCAAAGAGCTAAGCAATTAACCTCTCTAATATTATTACCTCTTCTGGTGATTCACACTCTAAAATTCTTTTCTCCAGCTACAATATCCTAACCTAACACCCCCGCCACAGCAATGTTTGGTTTTCAGCTCCTCCCTCAGGTACAAGCCTAGTAACTCCCTCTAAGGGCCTGTCACCTGCGAACCCAGCCTGAATTTTAGGTTATCTTATGCTGTGAATCAACACTATGGTCTCCATGGTCGTTTGGTCCTCAGGTCTAAGCCCTTTGTCCAAACTGCTTTATGTGTATTTTCTCTCATTTCTAGTCCTCTGATGCCCATTGGAGATAATGGGAGCCACCTAGGTAAGCTGTATTACCAAGTCCACTTATCAACCTCAGGTCGTCCTCCTTACTCTAACGATTCTTTGTGTTTGTCGCTCTTCACTCACTTTCCCATTTCTTCGCTGTGACTTCTTAACGAGTTTTCTCTCGCATTGAACTTTCCGCCCAGCTGTAACTCCCACAGTTTTAGCAGATCACCTCAACTCCTGTGGCCTGAGGACAAAAGTTAGAGGTGAGCTTTCTCAATCCCCTCTCCTCCTCCAGAAAACTTACCTGTAGTGTCGCCTGTTCTTTTCTTCTATGTGTATATTCATTGCCTGCTTGCCTTCCTCTCTTCCCTTCTCCATCCTCCTTTCCTTCCTTCTGTGAATATCTGTTGAGTATCTACCGTATATGCCAGACACTGTTCCCGGTTCCACCGTTGCCCCAACAAGTATAACAGAATTGCTGCTCTCCTGTAGTCTAGTGGGCAAGACAAGTGAGAAACAGATCGGTGCCTATCACGTCAGATAATGATCAGAGCTTTGAAAATAAATGAAGTGGGATTAAAAAAAAAAAGCTAGAGGATCCTTGGGGGACAGTGCTTCATTTTCCTATTCAATAGTCTGGGAAAGCTTTCTCTGAGTAAGTACCGAAGCTAGAGTTGCCAGATTTAGCAAATAAAAATAGAGAGCATCCAGTTAAATTTGACTATCAGATAAGCAATGAATATTATTTTGGGTAGAAGCATGTCTCATGCAGTACTGAAAATTATTCATTGTTTATCTGTAATTCAAAATTCGCTGGATGTCCTGAAATTTTTCTGGCATTCTTATGATGGAGTGATGGCGATAAACCATGCACATGTCTGGAGGGAGAGGCTTCAGGCAGAGGGAATGTCTCTGGGATATTAATTTTATGTCTGCAATTGTCCCAGGTGCTGGAGCTACAGAAAAATCAATAAGATAGTGTTTGCCTCCTAACTGCTTTAGCTGTGTCACTCTTATTCTCCTTATAGCAGCCACAACAGGCCTTTTGCAAGAGAAACTGTGTCCCTTCTCTGCTCAAAACCCTCCAAAGCCCCTTCCCTTATCAAGGTTAAAGCCAGAGGTCTTAAAACGGCCCCCGAAGACCTAGATCAGTGGTTTTCGTACTTTGCTATGCTTCGATCTCATGAAGATCTGCTGCCTGGGTCTCCCCCCACCCCCTAGTTTCTAACTAATCCTGTTCGTGCTGCAGGCTGAAATTCAGGATTTTTCAAAGCATCCCCTGGGGTTGTTCTGGAGTTTGACACCTGCTGCCTCACCTGACCTCAGCCTCCTGCTATGACCAGGGTGTTAGCTAAGACAGCCCCTGTCCCATTCTCCTCCATTCCAGGCCCCCTGGCCTCCGTGTTCTTCCTCTCTCAGTGTTGGCCCTGCTGTCACAAGGCTTTGAGTTCTGCTGTCCCCTCTGCCTGGAGTATCCATGCGACCCCTTCCTCACTTTCACCGGGTCGTGCTCCGATGTCAAAGTGCCAGCAAAGCCTTCCCTGAAGATCTTGACCCGCTCCCACCTAGTGCCCTCCTTCTCTTCTTTCTTGCCCTCATGAGCACTCCTGTTACATATTTGCCTCTGTCTGCATTTAGACCTGTCCTCCCCCGACGTCACTGTGAGACCTACGAGGGCAACGCTTTGTTCCGTTCACCACTTCAGTGCCTAAAACAATAGCTGCCGTGTGGGTTGAGCTCAACAAGTAGAGAGCCATTGAGGAGTTGAGTCCAGTGGGGAACTTAGGTCCATAAACAACAAATTGTATGAATACACAGTAGGAGGAATCATTATTAGAGTTTTAAGCAGAATTCCCTAGGGAGTAGTGCCTTTCATTCCTGATACCATCCCCTTCTTCTCCCTGCAGGACACTGTTTCCCAGCTTTATCATTAAACATCTCACTTTCCGTACCCTCCACAGCCTCAGTCTGCAAACCCACCCAAGCCCTCTTCTTACGCTAACCTACCATTTAAAGGGTGCTTAGGGGGTGCTAGGCATTGTGTTAAGCACGTTTTATAGCTTCCCTGCTGCAGGTCAGACGATTCTGATTTATGCTTCGTACCCTTTCTAGAGGCTGTCTGGTGGGGTTGTGTCCCAAATGCCCACAGCAATAACCAGATCATTAAAGCTTTCTTAGCTTCTTTCCCTGTTCTGCTTGTCTGGTATCCTCTCCTGAATCCTAGGCTTAGGATAGGCTTCTGGGAGATCCAAAAGTGATACAATTTCATACATTTTCCTTTAAGGAAAGGAACACCATCGACAGAAATTCCCCAAACAACCACCAGCACCTTCTTAGTTGCTACTTGGGTGGGGGAGACTAAGGGTCAGTAAGTGTTGCTCTACTGGCCTGCAGAGGTCCTCTCTGTAGGCCCCGGAAACCATCTCAACGCCCCCACGCACACGCTAACCTTCCTTTTGACCATTGGGATTCTAGCTCTTTTTACAAATTTCCTTTGATAATGGTTTGAAAGTCAATTTTGGTATACCTGATCATATTAGCCCCCCATTTGATACACAAACAGGGATGGAAATTTTGGCTTGACCAATCCATGGTCTGGGATGTTGTTGCCTAGGTAACAGTCTACGTGGGTATGGAATTAAGGATATTAGGCCTAATGGTACATATGAAAAGAGAACTGATCGCCTGGTAGAAGGTGGTACATTAGATTTCTCAAGCAACGTGAGATGCCATTTAGTTCACTGGAAGAGACCATTTTCTGGGCAGTTAGAGTAGTAAATGACTCAGTAAGAGATGCTACCTGACAGCAGGGATTTCTGTAAGGGGAATCTTCCATCATCTCATCTCAAACACGTTCACTTCAGTGGCCATGGGGGAAACTATGTTGCATATACACACATATATAGGGAAAATCCAAATATCCGAGGAAGAAAGATACACATACCAGTCCCTGCTTGTGTAGGTCACTCCTCCATGCCCCGTTGGATGGGAAGGATTTTCTGTACAAAGGCAAATAGATGAAATCTTAATTCTGTCTCTCTGCCCAGGTATAGCAGTTGAATCAATATGCTGTGCCTCTAGGAGGAAATAAAGAGTGTTTATACTGTGGGCTCAGCTAAATGTGTATGTACATGTTAGGATTTGCTGAGCTTCCTGGCCCTGGTGGCACAAAACAAGCGTCTTTATTGCTGAGTGTTTCCTGGCCAGCTCCGAGTGTGAAGTAAGAAGACCCGTCCAGCCCACTTTCACACCCCAAAACTCTTCTGGCTGTTTCATGGGCTCACCTGCCTTTGAAGGAGCTGTGGTGCCAGCAGGCTGCCCACGCGGGGCTCCTTCGCACTGCGACAGTGTGGGCGGGACTGGAGTCTCTGCAAGCTTGCTGCCGTCTTCCAGAGAATTTCAAACAGCCCTTGAAAACCCAGGTGTTGGGGCTGCAGTCTCAAGAAATCGTAAGCAAACAGGCCCAGGGATTTAAATTTCAGAGATAGCATCTCTTCACATACGATAAGGATTTTGATTAGGATTTCAGAGCTTTGATAATGTTATCATCAGTCCAGGGGTTTGTCTCTAAAGTGATGATGTCTTGCCAACTGCAAATGCTCTTTCTTCTCCTGTCTCATCATTTATACCTTCATCACATTCAGCCTCTCCATTAACCTTGCCTAGAGAGCCCACCATAAATGCTATTTCTGTATTCTTCTCCGACTAACTTGTATGCCATTGCTTCAAGATCTCAGTACAGTGCATTGCAAAGATTCTTCAGGGTAATCAGTAGATGTGCTGACATTATGAGGAAATGATGTCGTCAATATAAAGGAAATTCCCATTTAGAGAAAAATTGTATGCATGTCAACATTTTATTTTAATTATTTGGTGGGAGTGTAGAACAAAGTATTTTTACTCCTTTGACTCCTTCACTCGAGAAAGCTGAGCATGTTCCAAATGTTGAATGATTTATTATCACTGTGTAGAGCGATGGCTGTGTTGAGTCTTCAGGCCCTACTGATACAATCAGGGGACTTCGATTCCTTGAGTGGCTTCCCCTTTGTGTCTTCTCTTTCCTTGTTACCCCACTCAGCATGTCTGCTTCTGCAAATCTCCCCTTCAAACTTGCAGCTGTTCTTCCTCTTAAAAGAGGTGGCAACCAGGTAACTCAGTTTATTGGAACAGCATGTAAAGTTAGAACACATATGTTGTCATTGAGGAGCTGAGATTCTTTTTTATGAGGAAACTGCTTGAGCTTTGTACATGAACTTGGCATCATCTGTTTTGATCCCTTGAAGTTTTTTTTTTCCCCTTGTAATTTCCTGTTTTCTGTGTAGTTGAATTAGCTAGATAGGTAATAACAGGCAAGAGAATTGTGACCATATTCTGTGTGTGTGTGTGTTTCTACTTGCCTCATAAATTATTCTGAATTTAGGACCATCACAGCATTCCTTTCTGGTGCTTCAGTAGTTGGCTCTCCCTTGGTTTTCCTTCTCTTTCCAGCATTAATGCTCACTAAGTCCTCCAAGTCCGGCTCACTAAATGGGTGATTTCTGTGGTTCTGATTGGAATTTTGGAGGCTGTTGAGTTGGGAGATCCACCTGAAAACAGGAGATGATTCTAATGGATGTTCTGGGTGGGTTTGAGGACCCTATTTGTCTGCAGTGTCTAAGAACTTTTTGGGGCTTCCTTTGGGCACAAAACTCCCAGAAGGTGGGGTGGGCCCTAGAGGCAAACAGGACCCTAGAACCCAGCCCAGAGAGTATGTTATAATCATCCACACTTGTTTCATGTGTATATTTTTACTTCTAATTTTCTTTGTTTGCTTAAGTCAAGTCTGTGTGTTTAGAGCACCGGAATTTTAGATTAAAGGCTTCATAGTTTTTGTGCAGTGGACACAATTTACGCATGGTGACACGGGTGCCCCTGGATGTGAAATCAAACCCAGGGTCCCCAGACTGCTTTCTACACTCAGGAAAAAAGATGCCCGGTCCAGGCCTCATAGCATAGTGGTTAAATAAAGACCCAGACACGAGGGCTGGACTCTGACTTTGGGACTCTTAGCTGTCACACAGATGCTGACAGACCTCAGGAAAGTCACTTTAAACTGCCTGACACCTCAGTTTCCCCATCTGAAAATGAAGTCAATAATAGTACCTATTCAGAGGGTGATTAGGAGGATTAAATGCATTGATATTTGTGAAACACTTGAACAGTATAGAGCAGGCACTTGTTATGTATAACCTGAGGGCAATGTAAGTGTTAGCTGTTACTATTATAGTTTCTTCTTTTCCAGCATCTCATTTCCCTACAGGTTCTACTTAGGGAAGGTGCTCCTACGTGAAGAAATAATTAGCTTTGGGAATGGATGTGTAAATAAAAGTGCATGTTAGGAATTTGATAAACATTTTTCTTTTGTTGATGTATATTGTTACTGTACAAATGTACAAGGTAAGTACAGTAAGTTTATATTTGTCTGGCTTAGTTACTGAAAAGGTTATGTTGACAAATTTCGTTCTACCTAGCCATTAGAGCAAAAAAACCAAAGCTGAACAATTTGATGCTTATAGTGCTTTGCTAAGAAGTTATTATTAGCCCCCATTTGCAGGTGAGGATTTTTGAAGCTCTGAAAGTTTAAATGAATTATTCTGAAGTGAATTGCTAGCAGGCCAGACTCCAACCCAGGATTTCCATCCAGAAGCTCATGGGAAATTCCTCTCACCCCTCTACATGTGAACAATGTCCTTCAAACCAGAAAGATGCCTTTCTATTACCATTCAAAAGATACTTTAGGTTGTTATAACAGTTCAACCACCATTGTGAGCATTTGTTATGGAACGTTACTGCAAACAGTTCTGGCTGTTGGAATTTTCTGGTGGTGCAGATGCTGGATAAATAAATGTAAGCTTTACCAGGGTAAATGATAATCTGTGAAGAGAGACTGGAAACAAGGCTGGCGATGGTGCTACTTAACCGTTTTTAGTATGTTATGACAGATATGCATTAGTGTGTGTGTGTGTGTGTGTGTGTGTGTGTGTTGGTCTCTGCGGTTCTGTTCGTAAACTTGCTGGTGGAACAGATACAGGAGATGAACAGCGGGAGGGCCAGAGAAGAAAAGCATGGGCCCGTTTAATGGAAAACTTCAAAGTCAGTAAATCTGGTTTTGGCTTCAGAAATTGTCACCAGGAACCCAGTTGCTGACCCACACATATAAACACTCGGCAGGTGGCAGCTTCAAGGTGATGCTCACCCAATTCCTCCTTTGTAAGATTACCAGGTAAACATAGTGTGACTTTTGTTTGTATTATAGAAGAATGTGACTCGCCCTCTCCCTCCCTGATTGCAATGATGGAGCTCACTTCATCTTATTTATGTTTTTTAAAAGCAGTTCCCATACTCGTATGCTTTCCTGTATTATTCCAGGGGGAGAGAAATTTAATTTTGATTAGTTGAGCTCTACGAGTCATTCTGCTAACTGGCACCAGCAACCCCCACCCCCCAGACTGGCCTTTGCTGAGGGCTCTAAATTTAGAAACTGAATGAGATTGCTCGGGTTACATAAGGAGGTGAGGTGGCTATTTTTAGAACGCCATTATACCTAGAGAGCCCTGTGTTGCTATCTGATTTGTTAACTGCAGGCTGAAGGAAGTGTGATTCGGATTCTTTCCTTGCCCACTCGGGGCTGCACCCCTCAGGACCCAGTGACATTTGCAGTTTTGTTTACTTGCAGTTCCTCCTGTTTCTGTTATCTGTGCTGTCAACATGCTGGGAATCAACTGTGTTCAAACACAGTGGCAATATTTTTTGATTTCCTCCTTTATTTGAAGAAACCTCCCCAATCAATAGGCATTATAATTTTATCTTTCCCTTCTTACTTTTTTTTTTTTAATGGAATGAGATCATTTTGGCTGCTCCTTTTTCCTAGGCTGCTGTCACAGCTGATGGTGGCGAGGGTCTATCTGGACCTGAGAAGCTTTGTTCGCGTTTTCCTTACCAGGCATTTGTTTTTATTGTCTTTTGCAGGGGGATTGCCTGAGCTGATTGAGAAAAATAAAAGAGGCGAGGCAAACATTAGGCAGCGTGCTGTCAGCTGGGCAGAGAATGAATGGATGCAGCTGTGGCCAAAGAGAGACCCAGAACGGCAGTGCTCTGCCTGTCCCCATGTCCCCATTGTCTACTGGCCCCGCCCTGAAAGCCAGCCTAGCCCCTTTGAGGTTGTATTTTAGCAATCAAGTACATCAGCTCGTTTGGAATTTTAATGCAATGATGGTGAATCTCTCTGGCATAGTTTGATGTTGTTGTTGTTGTTATTTTGGAAGGAATGGGATTGTCATACAGCTAGTTGTTCAGGAAATTTGGCTGGTTAGAGTTACGTTTGTTTCTGTAATCAGAGTAGTGAGCCGGGGCGATCAGCTGGTGCATATGTGCAGAGCAAGGAAGATGTGAGAAGAAGTGAGTGATGCATGAGTGTGCAGGCATTCCCAGCAATAAAATTAGAACTGCTAGCTCACGTTGTTCACTGAGACGCTGCTAAGACATTGGTACTGTGTGCTGGCTCTAGGATGCAAGGAGTGGATTGTCTTGCTACAACGCTGACCTGGTCAACAAGCTGGATAGAGCCGGCCCCTCTTTCTCTCAGTACAAGCGTCTAGGTGACCAGCATTTCCTTGCTAATCCTTTATTTTTGCTCAGAAATGATTTCCTAAAAGATACGTCTGATTATGTCATCTCTTCGTTAAAAAGATAACGGGTTCTAAATAATGAAGATAACCAAGTGGCAGGCAAATACGAAGCAACTTACCTGTTTCTGAATCATATGATTTACATCAATACGGACACAGGGGAGAGAGAACTTCGGACAGAATATTACATTACCGTGTATGGTACCTGGTTGAGCCTAGGGAGCACCATTTCTCCCAGGCGGAGGGGCGTCACGGGACCTCAGCTTCCCACTGGCGGACCAACGTGCCTGTAGCTTTCTATAGGCTCCCTGCACCCCAGACACCTGCCGACTGGTGTTCTCCCGCAGCTCCTGCCAGCAGCTGGGACCCAAATCCAGGCAGCATGGTGCCCAGGAGTGTGTGTGTCCTCTCTGACAAGGCTGGTTTCTTTCGTACTTTCTCTAAGGTTGACAGTGAAGGGCCAGTGTTGTTTCTGGAAGGCAAACCCATGACCTGGCCCTGGGATGCTTCCCCATGTACCTGGTGGGAGGGAGGAACATTTGGGCCCTTTCTTCCCCTAAGACCCTTGTAACCTTCCACATTACATGGTGTGATATTGGGGAATTTCTTTTAAGTCTTTGACGCAAGAAGTGATAACTATAGTGGATCCACCTGACATATTAGGGGGAAAAAATCTTCTCTTGTCCAGCTGGGAAGGGTCCAGTGGGCCACAGTTGAATTAGGGGCTGCCCCTCCTAGGGGTGTAGACAGTACATATGGAGGGCTGGTGAGCAGGCTTGTTTGTGCTGGTGAAAGGCCACTGGGTGACCGTGGTGATCTTGAACTACCACAGTCCCAGGGAGGACAGGCCAGGCACCTCAGCCCGGAAGGTGCAGTACCTTTACTGCCCATCTGACAATACTAGGACATGGGGAAGGTTGACATTTGGGGATCCTGGAGTGGGGCGTTCCCTGTGACAGCAGAATCCTGGGTGCTAAGTAGTGGCATCAGCCTGCTGAAGCAGCCCCCTCCCCTCCCTCAAGTGTCTGAATGCCCTGAGCCCTGAGGACAGAGTGGGGAGAGAAAGTTTTCACCCCCGGATGCTACCTGGGCAGCTGGGTGCCCCCTGAGCATATCACCCAGGAGCTGTTAAGAAAAAATCCAGTACAGCTAGCAATGGAACTTTAGCAGGAAAGAAAATCAGGCGCCCTCCAGACTAGCGTCTCACTCTTGGCTAGAGACACTGCTAGATGTTGGATTGCTTGTTTCTATCTGTAAAGCTAAATCATGGGCATTAGGAGGAAGAGTTTAACACAGGCCCCTGTAACTTCAAAATAAATAGCGAAACTGAATGTGCCGGACGTATCTTGTGCTTAGTCTGTCCTCTTGGCCCACGTATACTTCTGTGGTGGCAACCAGCTTTATGCACATGGATACGTGCACCTTACCTCCTTAACTAATGAGCTGACCCCAGGCCGCTCTGTAGCCTATGTTCTGAGGGCATGTGCGGTCACGAAGGGGGTTAACCCCACAGGAAGATGCTTGACCTCTGGGGAATGGCAGTCAGTAGACAAATGTTAGTCCCCTGGAGAGACAGGTCTCAGGTGCATTCCACATGGTCCCTCAAGCAATCACTGGAAGGATTGAGCGCCAGTTGCTCGCAGTGGTGAGAGTTTAATAATGTCCTTAGGTTGGCTTTCTGTCCTCCCTGTTTCCCTCTTCCCCATCCCTCCACTTCTGCTTGTTGGGGATACATTCCAGAATGAGCGACCTGTCTGCAAGCCATGCCGCAAGAGCCTTGTGGCAATATGCCCATTCTATTGTAGCATGGAAGGGTAGTGGAGTAGAGCTTTTGAAATTCAGAACCTAGTTGGAGAGAGAGAGACCACTGTATAGGGAGAGTCCTTCCTTCTAGCTTGGGTTTCTCAACCTCAAAGCTACTGACATTATAGACCTGATCATTCTTTCTTGTGGGAGGATGGCCTGTCCTTTGTAGGATGGTTGGCAGCATCTCTTATGTCTACCCACTAGAGGGTCATAGTACCTCTCCCCAACCCCAGCAATGGCCATCAAAACTGTCTTCAGACACTGCCAAGTGACCCCAACGGGCAGTTCAGCTCCAGCTGAGAACCCCTGCTTTAGAGGAAAACAGACTCATGCTGCATGACCAGCAGATTGTCCAAGTATTAGCATGTTTCTCTGTGGGGAAATAGAGGATGGGGTACTCGTGGCTTCCCTATTTCCTGGCCCTGACTTTGGAAGTTTCCCTTTTCCCAGTGAAGCCCATTCCTTAACTCATGCCAGGTGATATTGTGGAATTCATGCTAAACTCTGTCATGTAAGTGATGATGGTTCAGGCGATCGTTTCAACAGCTTGTATTCGAAAACCAAGGAATTGGATTTTATGAAAGTGAGAGTTTTGAATAGACACTAAATCCAAACCCAGATGGTACCTTGGGAGAAGATAGAAACAAGAGGAAACATGGCCCCAAAGACCTGTGGAAACAGTGAATTCTATAGAAAACAAACAAAAAAGACTTTCTTTGCCCAAATTAGTTTGCTCCCCAGGAAAAGACTTTCAACATGAACCCCTAAGGACAAAACCCCTTAACTCACATTTGTGGGTGTTTCACTAATATGGGTCCACTGTTCTTCTGTTTTGTAATGATGGTTCTTCCCCACTCCCCGCCACCCCAGAGGAGTTTCTTACTCTTATGTTCACAGTTTTCTGCCAAGAAGTCTTTGGGATTCTTGAGGTTTTATTTTATTTGTTTTATTTCTGGTTCCTGACATCTCAGAGATTGTTTCAGACACCATAAAACCCATCCTGTAATCACTGCATTTTCCGTTCGAATCATTATCCCATTTATAAAGAATGTAGTAATAACCCATTTATCTGTGAGAACTAGAAAACTTGAAATCATTCAAGCAATAATACAGTCTTATTGGAAGTTTAAAAGGCCACAGTAACAATCAAGGACTGCAATATTAGGGAGCTATTTAAAAATGAGGGCCATCCCTGTGTCATGAAATGGACTGATCTCCAGGATATATTCTTAAGTTAAAAAAACTATAGAGCAGTGGTTATAGTATGCTGTCTTTTGTGTTAAAAATGAGAAAATGATAATGCCATATTTTTATTTGCTAAAAAAATGTTTTTGAGAAATTAACATAAGGAATTCTTTGTGGGTTTCAGGGCATGGGGAACTAGGGTGGAAGGGAGTGTGGTCACTATATGAAGTCTGTCCCAAAAGTATCGGCCATGCAAACTGTTTTAATTATATTGACATTGGTTCAATATTTTTTGGACAGACTGCATATATAAACACACACATGTATGTAAACACACACATATATGTGTATATAAATGTTCAGTTCCACAAATGTATCACCCTTTGGAAAAGTAAATACATGGATTTAAAATGTAAAGGTACTGTGGTATATTGTTGGTTACAGATGTTGAAATTCTGAATACTTTGGCCTTCTGTCTTTGCATTCTCTTCTTTCCCTCTTGTGTTCCTATTAATTCTACCTTCTTTCAAACCCCTGAATAGAATAGGATCAGATGAGTCTTGTTTAAGCCCATGGATGCTTACCTTCCTTCTCTCCATGGCTTCAGATGGAGGAAAACCCATAGGGCACCAAAGGGTAGCGTGAGGGCTTTTCCAGACCTCCCTCTGAGTTGTCATTGTCCAGTTCTCAATGAAATGCTTTGCAAGTAGAGAGTTAGGCTCAGCAGGCCCCACCCTGTCTAGCTTATTACTTCTCCAAAGCTGCCTTTATATAGAAGTGGCGGTGCTGCTATGGAAGAAAATGTTCGCGTGAGCAGGGGCATGTTTTCTCCCTTTTACAGCTTTGGTTTCTAGCTGGCTCCAACTTCGAGGGCCAAGAGTCATGCAAGCTATACAATCAGGAGTTTGAGACCAGACAATGAATTTATCTGGGTTATTACTTTTCAGTACATTCAGCCCAACTTTCCCCTTCAGACTATGTAAGGCGCATTGACTAGTGACTGCCCCAGTAATGCTGTGCAGCAACCCCGGACTCAGCGGCTGACAGCAGCCAGCGTCTGTTCCCGTCCATAGGTCTGTACGTTGATTGTGACTCAGCTGCTCAAGGGTGGGTACCGGTTCTTCCAGCTGCCTGTTGGCTAGACTTGGCTCCAGCTTGTTAGCTGGCCTCAGGCGTGCTTCATGGTTCTCGTTCTGGGTCCCAGGCTGCAGGAGCAGTGGCGTTTGCAGCATGGTCTTTTCAGGGATGCATTTGGGAATCAAAGACCCAGTTCTATGAGCACATTTAAGGCCTTGCTTGGATTATGTCTTCCAGCATGTCATTCATTGTTCAAAGCAAGTCACATGGTCCACCATCAAGGGGTCAAGGATGTACAGTGTATTCGCGGTGGGTGAGGGGGACAAGGAATATTTCCCGAACAATAATTCAAGCTGTTACAGAAGGTCCCTCAGATTTCTGTCTGGATTGCAAAGGGAAGAACGCACTCTCTCTACTCTCTTTGTAACTATTTGGTATGAACTGAGAAAGAGGGTTTTCCCGAGCCACCTTCTCTTCCATGCTTACCTCCAGGGGGTGCACTTCTGCTCTCTGGAGTAGAGGTTTTGATTCTTTTTTTTTTTTTTTTTTTTAAGATTTTATTTATTACTTTCAGAGAGAAGAGCAGGGAGGGAAGAAGGAAGGGAGAGAAACATCAATGTATGGTTGCCTTTCACCTGCCTCCAGCCACGGACCTAGCTGGAGACCTGGCTTGCAACCTGGTTATGTGCCCTGGCTGGGAATCAAACCAGCGACCTTTGGGTTCGCAGGCTGGCGCCTTATCCACTGTGCCACCAGCCAGGGCTAAGTATTGATTCTTTTATACAGGTTTCCTCCTTGTTATTATTAGCTTCTCCTCAGTCTATTCTTACAATGTTTACCTGCCCATTAAGTTTTTAATTCCTAGCTTATCCATACTATTTTTCATCCATTGCTTCCCCTTTAAGAAATAGACGCAAACTAAACCAGAGTTTACCAAAAATCTGATCTGTGCTCAGCTATATTCTACTGTTGTATTACATACAGAAAAATCTTGCCACAATTCCCTACCCTGAGGAGCACATAATTGAATACCTAAATTGTATTCAATATTGAACTGTGTGTTACTGATTTGGTGTGATAGTTCATAGGCAAGGAAAAGTTTCAAGGAACAGCTTTAGTTAAGACAAAGTTGGACTTTGTGAACAGGTAGAATTTTGCCTAGAGAGAACAGACCAGGAGGAGGGAGGGCCCTACGTGGAGGGGGGCGGGGAGTGGAACAGAATCATCAAACGCCCGGAGGTAGGAATTGTCTTGGGTTGGAATAAGTTGTTGTTTAAGTTTTTAGATTTCATACTTAGACATCCATGATCCAACATAAAGAAAACAAACAGGCGACACCATGGCCTGGATATTGAACTGGCTGCAGGAGACGTGACTTGTCCATTTTGTGACTGCTGTTACATTGCGTACCAGACAGGGAAGCCCTCAGTCAGACATGCTGCTGGTGACAATATCCAAACAACTGTGCTTCTCACATAGAACTTGACTGAGCAGACACTGTAAGGTTATAAGCAGGAGAGACAAGTACCAATATTGGGGTTGAGGCTTCAACATCCTAACAAAGAGCTGTTGCTTGACCAAACTTTAGCCAGGCTCCAGAACCTTCTCCCAGGCCCATCTGGGCACTTTGTAAAGTCCAGTTTCAGCGAGGAACTTTCTAAGCCAGTTTAACCAGAGCCCCCATCCTTGATATCTAACCCCCTCGGTATCAGGTCAGGGTCCTTATCTTCCACTATCCCCAGGCGACTGCCGCCTGTCTTCAGCAAGGAACCCTGCTGCTCAGTTTGGAAAGGATCCTCCTTACCCCGTTGTTTCTTCCTAGTAAGTTTTTGTTCACTGCCCCCTCCTTGCTCCTTGGCTTCAGATGCCCAGTTGCCCTTGCTGTCTTCAGAATTGAGCCCCGCTCTTGGCTGACGTCTCTTATCCCTGCTACAACAATCCTGAATGGGATCCATTTTTACTGCTGTAACTGCTGTCTAGCTCTGGGTTTCCTTTGATCATACCAAATAGCCACGTGGGACCTGGAAAAGGTCAATTCGACTTTGGGGCTCAGTCTCATCATCTGTGAAATGAGGTGGGGTTGGTAGTTTCCAACCTGGCAGCACTTGGGGATCCCTGAGCAAGTTTTAAAAATATCCCACTGCTCAGGCCCCACCAAAATCAGTTCATTCACACAATCTGAGGGTGGGCCTGGAGGATCAGTGCTAAAAACGAAACAAAATAATGACAGCGGGTTTTAACGGGGAGCTATGGGTTTTAATGCTCTGAAAACCTCCACTACCTTTATGGTTCAACAACTGCATTGGTTTACATTGCCAGGAGGTGAAGGTATTAGATTGAAATCTGGAAGTCACTTGGATATCTTTGTTGCTTTGACCAAAACTAAATAAATTTGCAAAATAACGCCAAGGTGAGACTGCCTTATTTTGTAGTGGTGGGGGCACGTGTGGTGAGAGAAGTGGTGAGGCTGGAAGAGCATGGCAAGGGCCAGCCTTGCTTGTTCCTCAGACTCATATTCAGTATTTTGAGTGTCTTTTAAATGGAGCCATGAATTTGTTCTTGAAGACGTGTCCTTTGAGTAGTAAGCTCCTGCTGTGCCATATTTTGTTACTTAAAAGAACAGGTAAAAGGCGCAACAAGGCATATGAGACAGATGGCCTCTGCTAAGGGACATTTCTGCCTATGAAGCTGGCTTGCCAATTTCCAGGGCTGTGATGTGCGTATAATTCACGCTTGCTTCTCTGGCCTGGCTGCCCGGCCATCTCCCAGCGCCCGCATGTTTCAAACAGGTCCTGGCAGGGGAAAATTGCAGGTAAAAGAACTCCACTGCCCGGTGATCTGATGGTCATTAAAACCTGGTCATGACCAAATCTCTTAATGCACAGAGCTCCTTGGTTGGCTTACGAACACAGTTCTGAGAGGATTAACTGCAAAGCATGTTTAATGGAGGATAAATCACTCTGTCTGAAGCACCACAAATGGGATGCAAGTTTCCCATTCTGGAAAGCTTTCGAGGGGAGGAAATGCTATCATATTCTGCCACAGAGGTTGTGCATTGTCAGGCAGCATCAGAAATGCCACAGTGCATGCCTTTGGCCATTTAGTTCTTGCTCAGCAGATTTCTGAAGAAACACGGTGGCGAGGAGAACACACTGTTAAAGTAAGCTGTCAGGCCCATGTGTTTAGTTCAATGTAAATATGCATATCCTCTGTCATTAAAAGCGGAGTGACACTTTCCATAGGAGGCAGCATTATTGGTTATTTTGTAACTTTGGTTTTCTGTTATCCAGAGTTTGCTTTCTCAATCTTAACACCTTTTCCTGAAATTTTCAGGATTCTGTGACCAGCTTGCTTGCGTTCATTTAGTCATTCATGCACCCATTTATTCTGTTGAAAACAAGACAACAGACCCAAAATGGAGTTGCTTATGCTAAGCCCCATGTCACCGAACCGAGACTTAATTACAGTGTCAGCTCTCCCAGGAATGGAATCCTACCCCAGTCCATCAGGAATTGCCCTTTCGGAACCAGTTAGTCATCTGCCTGATTGATCCCTGCTGTCCCCGAAAGGAAAGTGACCTCGCAGAAACCAACCTGCTTTTTCTGTCTAGCGCAATGTCTTTGTTCCTGCCTCCCTCTGCCTATAGAGCTCTGCATTGTGGAGCCCTTTTCTTCATGCTAGATGGGATACTACCCAGTTCAGATTGATTGTTGCCCAAACTCTTAAACCTTTTAATATTGCCCTGCTTTACCTTTCAACAGTTCGCTTATTGATCCTTCCAACAAATATTTATTGAATGCCAGTTTGGTGCCAATGCCTTGTTCATGTTTCATTGTGGCTCTTATGACAGCTTTCCTGGAGCTTGGATAGTGTTTTCTGCATCAGTTCTCTCCCAAGGGTGAATGACTGTGCATTTTTTACACTATAATGACCAAATGTGCATCCATTTATTAAATCTATGTTAGAAAAGATACAGCATTTTAAAAGGCTATTTAATCGCAGCTTGTAAAGTTAGCCAGTCTAAGTGAAACTTTCCTTTGTTCACCATTTGATAAGTATGATAATGCCTGGTCTTCCTCTCTCTTAACTTTTACGTCTTTAGAAAGGGAACCCTGTGACCCCTTTTTCTCATCTGCTTGCTGTGGCGCTGGACTTCCTGAGCTCCTCCTGGTTTTACTGCTCTGTGACTTTGCTTTGATTTCCAGTCCTCACAGCTTCTTCGTTCACAACAGGACCGCAACTTCTTTCTCAGTCTCCGCTTCCATCAGCTACCAGAGGAGTTCTGTGGCAGTGGGGAAGGGGTGCGGGGAAGGGAGAAAAATGACACAGCATCTCCTCTCCATGACCTTTCCTTGCATTTATCCCTCCCTCCCCCTTCCCTTTCTTCTTTCTTGTTTTTCCGTTATGCAGACAAATAAAAAGAAGAGGAAAAAAGCCTTTTACCAAGGTGTTTTCGATGCATAGAGTAATTTTCTCATTCCCTCCCACATCCTTTTCTTTTTCCCTCTCTAAAGGAATGAACGAGTGCATTCCTTTCATTTCACCCACCTCAGTCCCTTTCCACCGTGATTAACTTGTGGCGAGGAAGAAGTGGAGCTGCAAACAGCTTCACTTATAGATGATGCTTTTCTTGCAAGAGGTTACCTGCACCAAAATTTACCAACAACCTCAATAATAGAGTTTCTCAGAAAGTTATTTATAGACCAGCTGTCATTCACACAGAGCAAAACACCTTACTGGTTTTTAAACAGTATTTCAAAGTGAGATTTCCACTATTTCCTATACACTCATTATCAATATTAGGATGTTTCCCCAGTAGGATTGCTGAATTTCTGTTGATCTATCCGCAGGGGACAATACAGGTCCCCTTGAGACCAAGGATATGGCTTGACAAAGTGGTAAAGAAGGAAGGTAAGAGGATCATTTGAAAAATCACCATTGGTCTCAGTCAAACAGCTATATTCATACCATTTGGTCATTGGCTCATTAGAAAAATATCTCTGAAACAATCTGGACTTTTAATGCATGATTTCATAAGTGGCTACTTGAAATAAAATAATTCAGGGTCATAAACAGTGTTTTGACTACTGACTAAATTTTTATGTACCTGATACTGAAATCTTCTTTAATGAGTTAAATCACAGATATTTTACATTTGAACTAGCACATTTAAAATTATGAAATACTCCACATGGGCAAATTAAATTTTTTTTGTCAAGTTAAAAACATTACAATTGAATTTGAATGATTATGTTAAAGTTTTATGCCTTTTGATTTGTCCCAAGATAATGAAAAATGTGTTGTAGTGAAATAGTTAGAAATGTTATCACTGAAGTACTGTATACCTTTGGTACTATTCTGGGCACAGAGCGGGTACTCATTAATACTATTTTTATTTTTAAAATGTCAGTGAAATTATTCATCTGTTATGGGAAAAAACATTTCTAAGAAATCTATAGTATTCCTTCAACTTGATAAATCTATGAAAATGGGGGGAGGGGCACCTTTCTACACCCAAAGTCACAAATTTCTCTGAATTTGCAGTGTATGAGCACAAAGGGGAAGATAAAAAGGGAGCATCTGAAGCTGACAAAATGTAAATGACACGTTTAAGGTGCATTCAGTTTCCATCATTTTCCAAATGTGACATTTTAATATAAGATTTTATGACTTTGAAGTTTTGCCCATTTATAGATGTCTATCTTGATACTGTACAATAAAACTCTGTCTTCTTTTCATGGGCTAGATTGGAAATTGAGGTTCATCTTTTGTGAAGATAGCCCTCCCCTTGCTGCCTGAAGACTGACAGCAGGACAGAACAGCCCCAGGGATTGACTGTGCTTGGGGAGCGTACCAGGGGTGCTCCCTCCATTTCCCATCTCTCCACCCACAACTTTCCAAAGAAGGCTGTAAATAGAACTGTTCTTCCATCTCCTCTTCAGAGCCAAGCCCTTGACATCTTATACCCCCTGACCCTGGCCACTGCCAATAGCCAGTCTTTCCTGATCCCTCTGAATGTTTCCACTCAGCTTCCCACTCCGCAAGTCCTTCTACTCTGTCCATGGAGAACCCCTTCTCCTGCGAGCATTCCTTTGACCTTCTTGGTCCAGGTCAGCTTTTCTTAGCCTCCGTGCTGTGCTGTGCACATGGTGTTCAGCAGTATCCCTGGCCTCTGCCCACCAGAAGCTGCCCTCCTTTCTCCCCACGGCACCCCAAAACCTAAAGCTTCTTTGAAGTACATGCCATCATCTTACTAGCCTTTCATTCCACTACAGACTTTCTATTGTACCTGCAAACTTCCTAGTCACTTCCCTCTTTTAATGAAGATTTCAGCAGTGGTTCTCTCACTCCTTCCCTCCCTTCCTGTCCACTGCTGATCCCTCTCCGGTGGCTTTGACAGCCAAGTAGGCCTTCCACTCAGCCCTCTGGCCTCTGAGTTACTTGATCCTCCTGATCTAGATTAAATTCAAATCCCTGCCGATTTTACATCTCAGAAGCCGCATGTCACTGGAGAAAAACACACAGCCCTGCCACTGGCCTCCCTTTCCATTGGTGACTGTAGATTTCAACTTGGACCATCCTGTGATATCTCCCTGGTCAGATTGCTCTCCCATTCTGTCAGCCACAGTTTCATAAACTTGTCCTCTTTTCTCAGAAACCACAGGAGTGCCTTCTCCCAAACAGACTCGACTTAATCTTGTTCCTTAATCCATTGAGAAACAATGGTCTAAGAAGTCCTGAGGACTTTTTCCCTTCACTTATTTCCTTTCCTTTGTGCACCACACATTCTCCTCTCTCTAGAAGCAACATACAAACATTCTGTGATACTTGTCATCTAAACAAACAACCACAACATGATCTCTGCATATTGTCACAGCTAAGTCTTGTGTTTTTTCCTCCGCTCCTCTCCCCTCCCTGTCCGTTTGCCTTCTCTGTCAATAGCCACTCTCTAAATTGCTTCAGCCAGTCCCAAGACTGTATAACATCTGTATAAAAATGATTGCCATTATACCTCTGTCTTTCATCCAAGCCTCAAATGCATGTGTGCAGCTGTGTGCATGTATGTGTGCATATACACATATAAACTTGGATGCCTCACCAGAGTCTGCAACTTAACATGTTCAGATGTGACCTTCCAATCATCCCCTAAATCCTTGACTTTTCTAGTGTTCATCACTTCCTATAAATGTAAAAATATGCAAAAACTAGAATAGGAAGCAACCGTAATACAACAACAATATATTTTAAAAGTTTAAAGATGTGCTTTGGTTGAAAATCCAGAAGTTACGTTTACTTTCTTCTTTTCTCCTCACCCTCCATCCCTCACCAAGTCTTGTCAGCGTGACCTTGCAAATCAATCAAGAACCTGGCCTGTGGCTGTTACACCGCTGGTGCAGTCCACCCAACTGCTTCCTCTGTTTCCACTTCGACTTGCCCAGAGAATCCGCACACCTCAGCCAGGGTGACCTTTGAACTGTTGTAAATCACATTATGTCACTTCCCTGCTCAAACTCTTCAGTGGATTTCAATCACACCTGGAGTAAAAGTCCCTGTCCTGCCATGTCCTGGGAGATGTGGCCCCTACTTAACCCATTTGCTATCACTCACCCCTGCCCTCACTTCGCTGCAACTACTCTGGTCTTCTTGCTGTTGATCGAACACACCAGGCTCGTTTCAGCTTCTGAGGCTTTGCACATGCCATTCCTCTCTCACTCTGAAATCTTGCATGCTTGCTCCCCTCCCCAGGCATGCGGGGATTCACAGACGAAGCGAGCGTGATGTCATGATGTTCGTTGTGTGCCGGTCAAAGAAATGTGTGTACTCACTGAACTTGCCTTGCTGGCACCCTGCGTAGCTCAGTGGGGAAACTTGAAAAGTACAACTTGGAAATCGTTAGCTCCAGCTTGGCCTTTTTATGACAGAGGAGGGGTCTGCTACATGACCCTGAACCTGGGAGAATCTCAGTGTAACACACCTTGGTGTGCTTTTGTGACAAAGAACAGTCCATGATCAATCCCTGATGAGAGTTTATAATCTTCTAAACCAGCCCAATAATGCCTCTCAGAACCCTACTGTGTTTGACAGAAGCCCCTCTTTGGCCCTACCTCGTCCTTCCATGTGGGGAGGCTCCCTGAACCCGCTTGGGCATGGTGCCATTCCCCCTCACAGCGAGCAACGCATTCAGCTGTGATCTCTTGAGCTCTGCTGGACTGAGTCTGTCAGTACAGCAGTGCCGTGATGGTTTCATTTCCTTCCCCTCACTGTTTCAGGCTTTCCCCCTGTAACATCTCGAGGAGCTCTGCTACTTAACGTTACTCTTTGTTTTCTGAAATTCCTCTGCAGGAACATGGTATGTTTCCTTTCCCGAGACAAAGGATTCCCTGTCGTAGATTTGGGACAACTACCCAACTGTTTCAGGTAGTTTCTTCTTTGGAAAAACCATCACACCAAAGCCAGTTCCTAAAATGACATCAAATCTGCATCCTTTTCAGGCACCTGTGGGCTTCCTCCCCCAAACAAAACCAAACCCTGCAACTTTAATTACTATGTTTATTTGGTTCCTCTCTGTGAGCGAGAGTTCCGTTAATTAGGGTATACCGAAGCCTGCCCTTGCAAACACATGTCTTGCTTTGTTTGCGCTCGTTTGAGCGAAGCAACTGCGCTGTACGGGAGCAGGAAGGGAGGCTTTGACAAGGACTGCCGCGAACCAGCCCTAGACCTGACCTTCCCAGCTGTTCCCAAGACACTTGGCAGCCTGGCCCACTTGAGATCTGAGAACGGAGTCCTGTGTCTTTTTTTTTTTTTTGCCTCGTTGTTTTCCTCCTTGCAGAAGAGACACATTTTCTCAGAAAACATTTCCTTCTCCGCGGCGTTCTGGTTAGTATTCAGGCCACCACCTCTGTTATCAGACGGTAGCAACAAAGCTTTTCCGCCTGAATCTTCTGCAAGGTGGCGGGGGAATGGATTGCACAGTAATGAGCTGTTTCTGCAGGCTTCCTTCGGGAGCCTTTTCTGCTATCACTGGGCAAGAAGAACTAATTCAGAACAGCAACCCTACCCTTGGGCAGCTAAAATTCACAGAAATTCAGCTGACTTGACAGTAAGAGGGGCTCCCGGAAAATCAGTGCTGTAAATCTGAGCTTCGTTCTTCAAGTGGAGGGGCGACTAGAGGGTTTCTGGGACCCTTATATAAGACCCTTCTGCCTATCACTGCCTGCAAGCTAACGGAAGATGGGAGCCGCTTTTTTCTTTTTTTCCTGATTATGCCGTTTCATCCTCCAAGCAAAGTGAACGGAGCATTTCCTCCCAGAGAGGCAGTCATGGACTCGTTTTTTCTTCATGACCATGATCCAATAGTCCTCTTGAGAGCAGGGCTGAGGAATTTTTTCTCTGTACCTCCAGTAGCTCATACTTTGCCTGGCACTTAGTAGACCCTTAATGTATACTCAGTGCATGCGAACTGAATGGTTGGTGGAGCTAAAATTGGCTGTTCTGATCCCGTTGCCCCAGAAATCATTGCTGCTGTCTTGCTGGCATCCTGTGCCCGGGCATTGCCCTCTGGCTCTTCTGTTCTCTTCTGTGTTCAGCTATGAGTCCTCCTTTCCATCCAGTCTCTTGGCCTTACACTGTGGTAACTCTGTCCTTCCAGACTTCTCTGCATCCACCCTGATAAACCTGCTCACACACACACACATACATACATAAGTCCATTCGCCCCCTGCCCCACAAGCACGGAGACACACGTACAGCAGACTCATGCACACCCTTATGGGCAGTCTCCAGCTTTGCAAGTTTCCTCCTCCGTGTAGGTTCTGATTTCTTTCTCTCTCACTCTCACATTTTTCCTTAATCCTCAAGGTCTTCTCAGTGTTCGAACCCAGACTGACCCTCCATAATCCCAGTTTCTGCCCTGTCTGAGGTTTTTTCTAATCCTCCATTTCTATTGCTTTGGTGGGTGTCACCTCTTCCGCCCCCTGGCACTTGCCTTTATTTACATAGATCTTAATTTGTGGAGGTTGGAGTTGGGAAGGGGAAGTCTTCGACTCTCAGATTTGCATTGTTCACAAGTTAAATACCCAGGCAATGATAGTTTTAGAGTACAACAGTAGAAATTACATACTTTCCTTTCGACTCTATGAGATAACTATTGCTGGGTAAAACCATAGTGTTTTGTTTCATTTAAACTAGTGATTCTCAACCAGGGACAATTTTCCTGCCAAGAGGACATTTGGTGGTGTGTGAAGACATTTTTAGTTGTCACAACTGGGCGGGGGGATGCTACAGGCATTGAGTGGGTAGAAGCCAGGAATGTGGCTACGTGTGTTGCAGTGAACAGCACAGTGTCACAACAGGGAACTAGTGGGACCAGAATCTCCATTGGGCCCCTGGTGCCCGGGGTCCCTGCAACTTAGTCTTGTCACTTGTGTCCCATGGCCCAAATTGCTCCTCTCCTACCGTCTGGAGACCCTGTCATGTTTGGCTTTCATCATCATGATGGTAGATGAACATGAACTCCCTCAGTTCATGGATTCATGACTAGTGGGAGCAACAGGGACTTCAGAAGTTTGTCCGTTTTAATTCACCTTGTGGTTCTTCAGAGGAAAAGAAGTAACTTTGTTAAGATCTCATAGTTACTTGGGGCGGTGGCAGAGGTGGCCCTACTCCCAGCTTTCATCTTCTTCTTCCACTCACTCGCTGCTTTTGATCAAATAGAAGAAATACGAGCTAACTGGGAACTAGATGGATTGGTGTCATTAAACTAGGGATGCAGTAACGTACTTCCTGAACTCCTTTCCTGGATGGCACCCTCTGGTGCTCTCTGAAGGGTCTCTGCTGGCTGCATGGCATGGCTGATGCACCTTCCTGTTCTCTTTGGGAGGCGGGGACGCCGTTACTGGCCTGTGCAGTACAGTTCCAGGCAGGCAATTAGGAACAACCACCGCTCATCATCTTATGCCAGGTAGACAGGTATCTACTGGGTCAAGAATTACCTAAAATCTGGGGACAGAGATGAGCATGAGCACACACTTTTCTGCAGTCAGGATCCAAAACTGGAGACAATGACAAGGCAGTCTGGGCAATGCTTCCTTCAGTTCTCTGCTGGAACGTCTTATCTTCATGGAGGCCTCCCTGGCCATGAACTGCGAAACAGCACTCCCACTTCCAATTGTGACATTCTTCCCTCTCCTTTCAGGGTTTCAGCCCCGCCCCCACCCTCCCGCCGGTCCTTGCCATACCACCTCTGCGCATCTGATGAATTACATGCAGAGTTGCTGTTTGGGTTTTGTATGTTCATCTTCCCAGGAGGGTAAGTCTGATACGGGCGGGTTCTTATCTGGCCATCTGCAGCCATCGGCTCAGCACCTACAATAATGTCTGGATAATAGATTCACAAGCTACCCTGGATGCTTAAATGGATGGATGTAGAAATAAGACCCAAATGACTACCTTCTTTTCATATAAATTTTCCCTGAAATGAACTTGCATGTAAGGAGAGAAGTCATGAGGTATGAGAGTCCAAAAAAAGATGGACTTCCACCCAACCTATAAGCCTGGGGTGGGGGGTGTTCTCTTCACTAGCAACTGCTGTTCTCAGAAACCATGGCAAGGGCTCAGAGCAAATAATAACAATGATACAAATCTTTCACTTTCATTGGTAGAAACCTTTGAACCAAGTAACGGCGGAAGCTCTGTCTCTGCTTACTGACTCCATATTTGAATCTCAGTAGTCACCATAAAACTCCAGACTTTACAAAGAAGTTTGGGCAAGGCGTAAAACTAATAAGTGTTCCTTTCCTCCATGAGTAACACTTCTTTCCTCGGAATATGCCTCAAACCACGGGTACACATTTTGCTTTCAGTAATGCCACTTTTTCACAAATATAAAGGATAAGATTAGGTGTATTTATAATATATGTATAGATAAATAGAGATATAAAATAAGTACTATATATATACATTACCCCTGACACACACAAAAATATAAGAAACAGGAGGGGCAAAATTTATGCTGTTTTTTTCTTATTATTCACTCTCTCTGTCTGAAATACAGGCTAGATTCAGTGATTAGTAACTATTCATGCCAGAAGGTTGTAATGACCCGTCTATACTCTTTTCCACTCTTACCCATCTTTGTGGAATGCCTGATTCTACTGGTAGTTCCAAACCTGTGGGATTATCCGAACTGCCGGAAGAGTTATACCACTGACTTTCTCCACCTTGGCACCATTACTATTTGAGGTAAAGATCAGGCTTTGTTACAAGGTCACCATGTGCACTGTCGTAGGCTTAGCAACATATCTGGCCTCTGCCTACTAGTTACTAGCCACACCTCTCCTCCTAGTTATGACAACCAAAACTGGGTCCACATGTTACCAAATGTCCCATGGATTGCAGCAAAATCTGCCCCCCCCCCAGGTCAAAAAGCACTGAGGTAAACCGGGAAGATAGCCTCAGGGATTCTGGTTCAGCCTGGGGTCTGGCTTGGGAGTGTACGTGTTCAAGTGCACTCACCAGCCACAGTTGAGAATCACAGGCCATTTACACTCGTGCTGATCACAGCACATTCCTCATTCTGAGGTCCCTGCAAACGTTCGGTCTTCAACTAATGGAAAGTGGTGCATCAGAAAGATGTATGTGTAGAGGAAAAGCCGTTACTACTACTCCCTCTCCTCTTTTTGCTCTCTCTGAAGTGAGAGACACCGACTCTTGACAAAAGCCAAATTGTCAAGTGACAAAATCGGAAGCAGTCTTCTCTCACCCGGGAAACAAAGAAACAGAAATGGAAGTGTGTGCTTTTATCAGAGCGTGGGCACCTGGGCACTCTGACTGATACCACAGGGGAAACCCGAGTCTTTTGCAGTAAAGGCAGCACTAAGAATAAATGCTCTGTGTCACAGTGACAGATTTTAGCAGCCTCCGAAAAAGTGGCCAATCAACAGTTTATTGAGTTAAGAATCTAAAGGGACAATGGCAACTCAGAAGACATAGGTCTAGCATTTGACCCGTTAGCCTTTCATTTTGATACCGCACTTTTTAAGGCCTTTCTGCCATGCATGGGGGTCTCTAAAATCATGGCCTGGTACATAATGGCCACTTACTTCTGCATCTCCAAAAGTGGATGATCAGAGTTAGTATTACGGGAATGTAGAATCCATACACGTGTAGATCATTCTTAGAAACAATACCTTTCTTTTCTCTCTCTTTTATAAAAATATAGGGTGTTATTTATTTTGAGGCTGAACCATGTGAAATCGCAGTTGCCATTTTTATGAATTAAAAAATGAGAGTAGAATGATTTCATATAGCTAATTCTCACCTTTCCTCTTGTTCTTCCTCCTTCCTATCCCCTTCTCTCTGACTCTCTCTCTCTCTGTCTCTGTCTCTGTCTCTTTTCACGGTTTCATTCTCTATTTTCTTGCCTTTGCAAGCACATGTGTAAACAGAATACCAGCTGTGAAACTCAACAGATATTAGTGGGAAAAATGAAGAAAAAGAAGAAGTTTCAGATTTCAATAAGTGTTCATTTGAAAACCCACTGATGCACTTCACATATCTGGAGCGGAGGTGTTGTGGTCCAGCCTAAGCATTGGTGTGTGAAATTCTCCATGAGAATGGGCCCGTTCTGATGACAGTGTTAATTTGTGCCACCATTCCTGCATGTGAATAGTGTTGCTCTTTTCTTTATTTGGGCTGTCGGTTTCAAGGGGACTTTTCTGGCTGTGGGGATGCAGTATAGAAGAATTGTTAAAAGGCCATGGGGGCACAAATGTCTACATGTGTACCACCCAACAAAGCAAACCTGAATGAACAAGCTTGGTCGTACTGCTCCACCGATGATCCAGGAGCCTGGTATCCAGTTTCCCATCAAAGCTTGCCTTGGACCTTGTTGACTCTGACTGGGGAGCTCAGTTGGTTAGATCATTGTCCTCATACACCAGGGTTGCGGGTTCGATCTCCGGTCAGGACACATGCAAGAAGCAACCAATGAATGCATAAATAAGTAGAACAACAAATAGATGGTTCTCTCTTCCTCTAAAAATCAGTCAGTAAAAAATGTAGACCTTGTTGACTGTCCTTACTCTGCTTGCCAACCTTAGTTTTGTTTCCTGGATCTCAGATGGAATCTGTCACCTTGTCATAGATATTACAACTTATGTCAGAATACCTTTGCTCCTCTGTGCATAGCATGCTTTCTTTCTCTTCATCTCTTTATCCCTTACACCCATGCACATGTGCATTCATACATAGTTCATATACCAACATTTTTAGTAGTTTATATTTCAGATATTATACTTGCCTGTAGTCATAGTTTCAACAATACAGGAAAGCATAGAGAAGAAAATTATAGTACCTACTATTCCAAAATAAACACTATTAACATTTTAGTCCATGTTCTTACCATGTTTTCATGCATACATATTGCACTGGGGTCATACTCTATAATATTATAATGTGATCTATTTACTTAAAATAGACTTGAGAGCATTTTCCCAGCTTTAAGTATTTGGAAAGATGCTTTTAAATACATGTGCAGTATTCCATGAGATACATGTGTGTATCCATGTATACATATACATGTATATATGTATGTTTTACTCATTTTTGTACTATTAATCACCTACTTCCAATACTTTGCAAATTACAAATGATATAGCAGTGGATTTTCTTCTATATGCATCTTTTATTGTACCCTTCATTATTTTGTAAGTACAAATTTCTAGAAATTGTATATATATATGTATGTATATATATTTGCAAGCTACTTGCTAGAAAGTTTATATCAATTTATTTTTTTTCACCATCAGTATACAGACACACTTATTTCTTTGTCCAGGGTGAGGCAAAAGTAGCTTTAGAGTGGTTCACATGGGAAATAATACAATACTTAATGAATAATAATGCAAGAATAAACTCTGCTTTGTGCATTCACAACTTAGAAGAAAAAGCAAAAGTTGTGTTTTCTGAAGTGTCTGGGTTTCAGAATTGTGGAAAGGGATCTTGAACCTGTTTCATGGGTATTAACTGATATAAAGGATTTACATATTTATGCTCTAGGTATAAACTTCCTAATTTTTTCAGCCATGGAATCTGAGATCCAAAACAAGAAATAAGTTGTTCAAGTGTGTACAACTTCACATCATCTGGAACCTTGTAAGAAGCACAAATTTCAGGCCTCACCTCATACCCACTGACTGAATCAGAAACCTTTGGGCCGGGCTGCAGTAGCCTGTGTTCTAACAAGCTCTGCACGTGATTTTGATACATGTTAAATGTTGAGACATAGCAATTATATGACAGAGAGCCAGCATTCAAGCTCAGGTATTTCTGATTCAAAACTCAGTGGTCTTTTGATGTTGTCCCCCTTGCTGTCAAAGTAGAGAGAAACAAGAGAGTGATGTGCACTCAGATGGTAACAGTGACTTCAGAGAAAATATGTTGATAGCTTACTTTAATTCAATATATAAGGACAAAATAATGTTGTAATATATTTTATACCCCTAGAATGTTAGTCTGTTTATTAATTATATTAAGAAGAAAAATAAGTATTGAAAATTCTCTATTTTCTCCACGTTAATATCTCAAAGAAGAGACAATTTTGGAATTTATTTAAGACCGAGGTAGTAATTTAGCTTAATTGTGAAAATTAACTTAGGGGCTTCCCAAGGAAAAAATTTCTCTAATATTCCTAAGATGGTTAGTGACCCATCAATCTAATATTTAGTATTTTGGTTATAAGTATATTTTACAAAATTGATGTTCTACTTTCAGCATAATCCTTAGTGTGCAAGTTGACAAATTTAGGAAAAACGCTAATCGAAGACCATTAAAACATCCTTTTGCAGGCAAATGATGGCTGTTTGTGTGGTCCCCGCTCTAATTAGGGGGCAGGAATTTATATCAGCCAGATTACTGGTTTGAACTGAAAGGGTGCGTATAGACCACAGAAGAAAGAGAGACATTGAGAGGCGGTGATCATACTGCTCCTTACTGACAAATACGATGGTTCAGTTCTGAAAACAAGCAGGTAGGCTTGGATACGGATGTGCTCCTAGGATCTGTCCCAGTAACTCCTTGTTACACTGATCTTCTGAAAGGGCTCCTATATTGGAAATAAATCACTGTAGAGACAAAAAGGCAAAAATGCTACCAAACTCACACCACCTGTGCATTCTTTTTACTATTGTGTGTCAAGCTTTGTTGTAAGGAATGAAATGGATCTGATCCAGTATCTTCTAATAGCAGTTAATCATATCCATTTAGGGCAGCTGTTCCAGTTATCTTTTGCTGCATAACAAATCACCCCAAGCCTTCGTCACTTAAAACAATAACAATAATAATTATGCTCTCAAATATGCAACTTGGGGACAGCATATCTCTGATTCATTCAGTGATTGATGGGACAGCTTGAAGGCTGAGGGCTAGAATTATTTGAACGTGTATTCACATGTCTGGCCATTGGCTTACCTGTTAGCTGGGGCTTTCAGGTGAAACGTCTACATGTGATTTGTTCATGTAGCCTGGACTTGCTCACAAAATGATAAGTGAATTGCAAGGATGAATAGAGAGAAAGAGAGAGACAAGTGGAAGCTGTATCAGCTTTTATGACCTAGATTAAGAAGTCATATAGTCTCTTTGTTTTCTTTTAAATCTCTGTTGATTGGAGAGGAGAGGAGAGAGAGAGAGAGGTTTGTTGTTCCACTTATTTGTGCATTCATATGGTTGCTTCTTGTGTGTATCCTGACTGGGGATCGAACCTGCAGTCTTGGCATGTTGGGACAATGCTCTGACTAACTGAGCTATCCGGCCAGGGCCTTCTGTAGTTTCTTTCTGTTCCTTTCCTAAAGTTGTCCTAAAGTCCTGCCCAGGTTTGAGGGTAGGTAAAATAGACCTCTTTCCAGCAGTGTGGCAAGGTTCTGGAAGAGCAAGTGGGGCCACTGTTAGAAAAGATAGCCACAGGGGTTTAAGAATTATACCTCTAATTTTTGCTGTGGCTTAAAATTTTTTATTTTGAAATAAAATAGGCTTATGGGTAAGTTGCAAAAAGAATACAGGCTTCCCATATACCCTTCACCCAGATCTCACTCATGTTACATCCTTCATAACCATAGAACAATGATAAAAACAGAGAAATTAGGCCCTGGCTGGTGGCATGGTGGATAGGCACTGGCCTTTGAACCCAAAGGTCGCTGGTTCAATTCCCAGCCAGGGCACATAACCAGGTTGCAAGCCAGGTCTCCAGTCAGATCTGTGGCTGGAGGCAGGTGAAAGGCAACCCTACATTGATGTCTCTTTCCCTCTCTGCCTTCCTCCCTGCCCCTCTCTCTAAAAGTAATAAGTAAATCTTAAAAGAAAAGTAAAAAATCCTGAGAAATTAACCTTGTGCAATACTGAATTTATTTGGATTTCATTAATTTTTTTTATCCTAATATCCCTTCTTGTTCCAGAACATAACCATTGATTTCATATCGATTTTAGCTTTGTCTCCTCAGCCTCCTTCAGTCTGACATTTCCACAGCATTGCCTTGTCTTTCATGACCTTGATACTTTTGAAGAGTATTGATCAGTGATTTTGTAGAATGTCCCTGATGTTTTCTTATGATTAGGCTGAGGTTATGCATTCTTGGGAAGGATACCACAGCAGGGAGGTGCCTTGTCATTTTCAGTACATATTAGAAGGCACGTGATACTCATATGTATTACTGTGATGTTACTTTTGAACACTAGCTCATCTGCCAAGTAGTGCCTACCAGTATTCTTGATATAAGCTTACAATTTTTATTTTTGTAATTACTAAATATTTTGGAGAGATACTTTGAGACTAAGCAAACAATCTTGTTTCTACTTAAACTTTAACAAACCAATTTTAGCATCCATTGGTGGATCTTGCCTGTAGCAATTACTACTGTGGTGTTCTAAATGGCTATTTTCAATTTTCCTCATTCCGTCTACACTATTTAATTAGAATTCTCTATGGGAGAGCTGTCTCTTCTCCCCTCTTTATTCAGTTTCATTTATACCATCATGGGCCCATGGGTATTTATTTATTCTTAGGTTTCTATTCCAATATTAACTACCATTCATATTGTTGTTCAGCTTGTTCGGATTTTGGCCATTGGGAGCGTTCCCACGTTACTCCTATGCCCTTTCAATATGCCCTCATTCTGTTTTATTTTTAATTTTTTGAGTACTTCTTTACTTTCTGGCACCAAAACATGCTCCAGATTCATCTTGCATTTTCTTTGCCAAAGCATGGGAAGCAGCCAATTCTTCAAGGAGCCCTAGTTCTTTTTATTGGAGAATGGTATTTAGAAACCAAGATTTGGGTACTTGGATTAAAACACCACTACAGCATACATACACACATGCTTTATATTTATTTCTATATCTGTACATACACCTGTTGCTTATGTATAGAAGATAGGTATGTACTGTGTAAGCACACACACATGTGTGTGTATGATCTGTGCAGAAGGTATCCAGCTATGTAATATGAAAAATTGAGTCATTTATTGAAGAAGATAGAAGAAACATTGTACATCGGACAGTGATGCCTCAGTCCTCTTCAAAGTAGGCACCTTGGGACCTCACACAGTTCCCCCAATCACCAGCAGCTGCCTTGTTGTATTTTCCTAAATCTCATCAAGGGCCTGAAATCTCTACCGTTTTGAAGGTGATTTTAGTTTTAGGAAAAGCTGGAAGTCACAGGGCACCAAATCTGGGTTGTATGGGGGCTGAGTCGCCTGGGTTATTTGATGTTTCACAAAAAAACTCTGCCTGAGGCATGATGCATGAGTGGCTGCGGTGAAGCTGCCAATCACGACTTGCCCATAGCTGTGGCCTTCTGAATCATCCAAATAGTTTCCATGGAGGAATGTTGAAGATTAATGTAAAATTTGATGCAGATTCATTGCTCTGCTTGCTCAGTGATTTTGAATGTGATGGCCACACAGGACACATGCTCACTCAACAGCATCTACTGCTCCCACTGACTAGTACAGTGAAGCTGTCATTGTTCACGCATGCGCATTCCAGTCCACTCTCCTTGGCTGCCAGGTTACATGGGTGTCGCACAAACAATTCTGGTTATATTTGCAATGGCTGGACTTTTTCCCAGACAAACTATATGTCTATCTATCTAGATATCTCTGTATAGATATAGACAGACAGACAGACAGACCACACACACACACACACACACCCCATATTGGTATTTCTGACTCCAGTCTAGCACTACAGGATCTATTCTATCATTCCCCCTTTATTTGTGATTTCATTCTCTGACAGAACATGCCTCTCATTATCTACAATGTATTTATTTAACTTCTAGAATACAAATAGTCACATACTTGATAACCTATAATCCTGTGAGAAACAAATTTATCAGCTGGAGTATAGTGTTTGTGTATTGCTCTTTTTGCCTTTAGTCTTACAGTGTCCAATCAAAATACTGTTTTCCATAGTAATGTAGGTCAGCTCTTTTTCCCTCTCACTACCTTCAGGGTGGTTATATAGATTTATTTGTAATACAGTTTGATGTGCTCTAGTCTGCATTTTATCTTCTCCCCCACACCCTTGTCGAGGATGTGAAAATTTTCATTTACATACAGGAACATTCACTCTTTATAGCGGATAGTTTGTGGGTTTTGACAAACACATAGAGTCACGTGTCCACCACCAGAGTCCCTTACAAAACAGTCCCATCACTCCAGAAATTTCCTTTCTTGTCTCTTCATAGTCATCTCTCTCTACCCTCTCAATCATAGCTCTGTTTTCTATTCTTAAGAATTTTATCTTTTCTAGAATATCATATATATGGATTCATACAATATGTAGCCTTTTGGTTCTGGCTTATTTAGCAAAATTCATTGTTGTCATGTGAATACTTCATTCTTTTTATTGTTGGGTAATGTTTCATTATAGAAATATGCCACAGGTTTTAAAAAAAAATTCCCTGGTTGAAAGAACTCTGGTTAAGTTTTGGTGATGATGCATCAAGGTGCTGTTAACATTCATGTACAGATCATTGTGTGAACATAGGCTTTCATTCTTCTCAGGCAGGTATGTAGTAATGTGATTGGTACCTATGGTAGGTATTTGTTTAATTTGATCAGAAACTATTTTCCAAAATAGCCTTATCATTTTGCATTCCCATCAGCAATGTGTGATAGGGCTGGTTGCTATTCTTGCCACTGCCATTTGGTTGTTGTGTGACTTCAGCTCTCTGATGGGTTTAAAAGGCCATAAATTAAAAGTTTGGTTAATTTGTTCATTGTGTTCATGGAAGAAATAGTCCTTTAAATTCCCTACATCACAAGTGAGAGTCAGAAGTAAATCTTTGATTATATGGTTTAAGGAGATAACATAAGTTTAACTGGGAAATTAAGGTCAAAACAATTGTTTTGGAATAAATAGAACTTTATTGAGTGGAATCATGACATACAGGGAGAAAATGGGGATGAACACATCACTTTCTTTGAGTAGCCTCCTTCCATTTTTTCACGTTACTTGACTAGCTCCCTTCTGGATATTCCCAGAGAGCTCTGTGCAGACATTTCTTATGCTGGTATCACACTATATTGTCATTATTAATTAATCACAGGTTGTACATTTGAATGCGTAGGATGCCAGAGATATTACATAAATGGGCTAAGATGGAAAGTTCCTAAGGCACCGCTCATGTTCACCTGCAACATATCACAGTGCTTACGGGCTAATTCAACTATCCAGTGGAGGTGTTTCCAAGAATCAAAAGCAAGAGAACGAGCGTTCCAAACTGCCATTAATTCTGAAGCAGCAGTTTGGAATTTTAGATTAAGATCAATACGCTGAGGTACATGCAGAAGTTACCAGGCAGAGTCCAAGAACCGCCCTAGAACTGGAATCTGAACTGGGAGAAGTTTTGTTTTGTTTTTTGTTTTTTGGGTTTTTTTTTGTTATGAAAAACTGAAGGGACAGTGAGAGATGAAAAAAAGTCTTTTCAGTTGTCATTTTATCTCCAAAGGGTTGAGAAACTTTTCTTGAGGTAGAGTGGGAGCAAAAGTAAAATTATAGGTTAGGAGATAAAGTCTTTTGGGCAGAGGGAAGATTGTGGTAATGGAGATGGCAGATCTCAAGGTGGGAGGACACATTTATAAGAAGAAAGAACTCAGCTCTAGCAAAGAATTCCCTGGGGCAGGTGAGACACAAGAATAAATTAGGTACAAAGCACAAGAATCCCTGCAAAAATGTAACTCGAATGTAAGCAACTGTTTTCTCTGAGCCAGACATTCCATGGCCACTTAGCTCATGATCACCTATACCCAACGCAACATTGGCCAAGTTTACGTCAGTCAACATCATATTGCGGCTCCTTAAAAAAGATAATTTTCATGCTTATGATTATCCTACTATCTGTACCTCTTCTGTCTGGTTTACTTTTTACCATGTGGAAAAACTGGTCTGCCATAAAAATTTTGAGTCAGTTTGAACCAGTGGTTCAAATACCACAAATCCACCTCACCAAAACATTTCATATTCATTGATGCAATGAATATATCTTTGTGCCAACTTAATTTGAAATCTTGCTTTAATTTTCCCTTCATGTAATTGGACACTTAAGAATGTCTTCCCAAAGGCCAATTTGCATAACTAATGAAGTACCCAGTTCACCATGTTCATGCCGCCCTCCCCTCTATGGTGGAAGTAAATGTTGTGGTATGCACACGCCTCCCGTTGCAAGTCCTTGTTACCTTTTGAATTCCTTAGAAATATTAATACTGAGATACTAAAGAAGTTTGGCTTTCATGGGGACATTGCTGCTACATCTTACCAGCTCACAGAGAAAGAAATCCTAATTTCATGTGAAAAGGCTGCGTTTGGAAGGATGGTATTTATAAATGACAATGGTTAAAAGGTTAATATGTTGATCAGCTTTTTATGGCTTTGAAAAATAATGGAGTGCTTTCTCTGTAGAGCTGTCACTGTGTAGTCCAGAGCATAAATCCACAGCATTTTAGATGACAAGACCTTGTATTTACCTGGGGACTTTCTCCAAGGAATTCACATCATCTTTAGGAATGGCTCCATTAATCCTTATAGCTTTGGGGGCTAGAGTAGGACAATACATCTCTATGGCCAGTTGTCATAAACGAAGGAGCAGTGCCTGAGATGGGTTTATAACTTTCCCAAGGTCACTGCAGCCAAACTCTCTTGCCCAAACTGTGGAAACCCAGAGTCATATCAAGTTCCCATGTGGTGAAAGGACTGTACAGGATCACTTGGGGTAGGGGAGCAACATGGCTTTTCACAGACTACCCTTCATCATTTTTATTCCCCTGTGTAATCCGTGACTAAGAGACATTGCTTTCGATTAATGTCTCCCAAATCATGATCCTCTGAGCACCAGGCTATGTAAGCCATCAATAAGTTTTCACTGAAAGCAAAGCAAACACAGCTTCCATGGCCAACCAATTTTGAGAACTCTGCTACAATCTCATATCTACTTCTTGCTGATTCATAATTCCTATTAGCAAAGTAAAAGCCTAGCGAAGTCCTGCAGTGAAGAAAAGTGTAACTTTATGACATAGTTGTCCTATGCAGCACCTTCTAGTGACTTACGGAATTGGTCTTTTGTGGATCACACTCTGGGGAAATGTATTTCTTGGATAAAGTCTGTGTTTATTTTTCCATCTTGCCAGGCTATACTCTGTGTTGAGGTCTCATCCACAGATGACCTGGGCTATGGTCTGATTGAATGTTTAACCTGCTCAGGTATTTACCAACCCTTGAATTGCCCTCACCCTGTCATCCCTACCAATGGAAGGACCCTCTCCTCTGGGAATCAGTCTTCACCATACACACATTATAATAAGCAAATGTGGAGAATGTAGTATTAGGCCAGCCAGAAAATTCACTGGGTTTACTTAAGAGTGGGTTTTCTTAAGAGCAGACAGATCATTGTCTCAGCAGATTGCCCACAAGGTAGGATGAATGTATGCATATGTTGGTTCTGGTGCTCTAAGAGACAGATATCGGGACAGAAGGAAATGTGCAAAGTTTTTATTAGGAGAAATGCCTGTGAGGAAATGGCGAGGGAGCTGGGCAAGGCTGGGAGCCTTGGAGCATGATGCAGGTGTGAGCTGAAGTGAGGAGGAGAGCGACAGGTTGGGTGGAAGCATCCTAGACTGATAGGCAGTCAAATAAAGGTTTGCGAAGATTGCCAAGGTGCGCTCCAGCCAACACTGGCTGTCAGGGGTGTTCTCTGTCTCCTATGAGAGGACCTACCTTAATGAGTACCCTTGCCATGCTCAGTCGCTGGCTGCGGGCAACCCGTGGGAGATGTGGTCCCACACAAATGCAGCAGCGGGGGTCCAGGCCCCCAGGGGTGGGATCTCTGGGAAGTGCATCTATGGGCTGAAACCATGTACGTTATTCAGACCTCTTGAGACTCTCCAACAATCTGTACCTATTTGTTTACTGCATTCAGAGGTCCAGAGGGAGGGTTTTACAACCTGAAAGGGGTTTTACAAACAGGGCGAACCCTGACTGGTGTGGCTCAATGGCTTGCATGCCAGCCTGTGACCCAGAGGGTCACCTGTTAGATTCCCTGTCAGGGCACAGGTCTGGGTTGTGGGCTGGGTCCCTGGTTGGGGTTGAGCGAGAGGCAATGGACTGTTTCTCTCACTTTCTCCATCACTTGCCCTCTTTCTAAGAATAAAGAAATAAATAAAAGCTTTAAAAAAGAAGAGGGCAAGACTTTTGTTGGTAGAAATGGGAGGGTAAGAGCAACTCAGAGACTGTTGAGTTAGTAAAATTTCAACATGCCGCTTGCCTGCTTAAAAAGATTAGTTGGATTTGCAGCTGGTTTTACTATGTTCTTTTGAGAATTGCATGGCATCTAATGTCTTCCTGCTTAAAAGGAAAATGGTATTACAGAGGGGGAGAAAGTAAAATGTTACTCTCAATTTTTAGGTGAGGCTGTCAGATCCAGGATGTTTTTGACACTTTGTTATAGGTAGAAGCACTTTGTGTAGTCTCTTTACATTTTATACTCAAGATAACTTTTGGATTGCTACAATTGTTCTAAAATAATGCTCCCGTCAGATCAGAGGCGACAACAATTAGACAGGAGACACCTTTGTTTGAAATCAGTATGACGGCATAAGATGTATTAATAAAACAGTGAATAATCTTGATCTCTGGGTAAATTGCCTACTTTGGATAGCATGAGCAGCTCTTGTGGCATCCATTGAGAAAACAAAGGAACCCCATCCCGATGGGGATGAGAAGTTTTTGAACTTCATGAGGTTTTGAAGGTGACGCAGTTAACAGCATCGTGTACCTAATGACAGGCAGGGAGGAATGTTTGTACTTCTTCCTGGGCATCCATGGATTCTAGAATGCTGCCCGCACTTGGCTTTCCCAGAAAATCAGCAGGACATTTAGCTTGAAGTAGCTAGCTGAAAGTGCTGTCCCCACCTGGCGTATCTGAGGGCACTGATGGCCATGTGACGATTAACTGTGGTTGTGATGGAGCTGGGGTGGTGAATCAGTTAACTGTAGCCACGATAGTGCCAGCTACCAAACCAGCACAAGATCTCATCAAACACAAGTGGGTGTTTGGTTTACAAATCAGGGTTGACAGGAGATTGGTTCATCTAGGCTGGGTTTAGCTGGGGCGATTTGGCTTGGCTCTGTGTGTCTCTCATGTCCCTACCGAGATCAGTGGGCCACCTAGGCATATTCTTCTCATTGTGGTGGTAAAAGGCCAAAAGACAAAACAAACAAAGTCATCCTGAGGCTTGGAGCTGGAATACCACCACTTCCATTTCATTTTATTGGCCGTGACAAGTCCCATGGCCAAAATGACAGTCAAGGGGTGGAGAGGTATAGTTTGCCTGTGATGACACCGTAGCAAGGATGTGAATGCAGAAAGTTGTGACGAATCAGGGCCAAAATAGGCAGCGCAGAGTGTAGCTAGCCCTGTCCACTTTGATCTTTGTTTAATCCACGCTACCCAAGGACTCTTGAGTGACTCAGCCCCAAGCAAGGCCTATGCTCTTGACTTTCCTGCTGTGGCCAGCGCTGTTAGCTATTCACTCAACTCCATTGCCACTTCTTCAGTTTGCCTTTTTGCTGTTGTCAAGTTCTTTCTATATTCTGGGGACTAGATCCATATCAGATGCATGTGCAGATATTTATCCCATCTTGTAGATTGCCTTTTTACATTCTTGATGGTATTCTTTGATGAACTAAACTTTCTAATTTTGAGGTCTAATTTATTTTTTCTTTTGTTGTTTCCTTTTTTTTTTTTTAAATTTTTTTTCCCCATTTTTTATTTTATCATTTCCAGAGAGAGGGGAAGGGAGAGAGGCAGAGAGGGAGAGAGACATTAATGTATGGTTGCCTTTCACCTGCCTCCAGCCACAGAGCAGGCTGGAGACCTGGCTTGGAACCTGGTTATGTGTCCTGACTGGGGAATCGAACCTGCGACCTTTGGGTTCGCAGGCCGGCGCCTTATCCACTGTGCTACCAGCCAGGACTGTTGTTTCTTCTTTTAATGTCATATCTAAAAATCCTTTGCCAAGTCCAAAGTCATGAAGATTTATCCTAATGTTTTCTTCTAAATGTTTTATAGTTTTAGGTCTTTGGTCCATTTTGAGTTAATTTTTTGTATATGAGGTCTGTCCTGAAAGTATTGAGCCAATAGCAATATAATTAGTAGAAGTTTGGTCCTGGCTGGTGGCACAGTGGATAAGGTGCTGGCCTACAAACCCAAAGGTCGCTGGTTGGATTCCCAGCCAGGGCGCATAACCAGGTTGCAAGACAGGTCTCCAGCCAGGTCCGTAGCTGGAGGCAGGTGAAAGGCAGCCACACATTGATGTTTCTCTCCCTCTCTACCTCTCTCCCTTCCCCTCTCTCTAAAGATAATAAATAAAATGTTAAAAAAAAAAAAAGTTTGCACAGCTGATACTTTTGGGACAGACCTCATATGATATAAGAGAGAGGTACAATGTTGTGTTTCTCACGTGGATACCATGTTCTTGAGCATCATTTGTTGATGAAATTGTCTTTGAAAAGCACTGATTTTGATAAGACATTTTCACAGCTGTTGTCATTCATGTTGACTGAGGTGTCAGGTACCAGGAGGAGAGGTTTCATGATAAAGAGAAGGCAGGGACAGGGTTGGTGTGGAGAGGATGGAACTGAAATTGACATGGAAGCTGGCTTCTTGGAGAGGTCATACCAGTCTAGGGACACTGACGAAGGAGTTACAGTCTCAGTACAACTTGAAGTTTTGATATGAATGAATTCATAGGCATGTGTAGACCCGATAGTTGAAAATCCAGGTGACTGTTGAAATCACAGCTCTTTTAGCCACTCATCTACTGATGGGCACTTGGGTTGCTCTCATGGCATAGCTTTTGTAAATAATGCTGTTTCCTAGCACTTTATATGGGAATACCTTTATTTTATCTTCATTTTCAAAACATAGATTTGCTGGATATAGGATTCTTGATTAGCAAGGTCTTCTTGTTCCTGGATCTTATTAAATTTCTAATTAGTCTGTTCTTGCGCCAATCTGTAGCACAGCATTGGGACAGATGAGATGTTAGCCTTCCCTAATTGTTTACTACTGCAATATCTGATGTTTTTGATAGGCATGGAACTTTCATTAAGTGGACTAAGGGTTTTTAAATCATGCATAGTCCTGAGGAGGAGGCCTGGGCAGGGTGAAACTGGGCAAGGTGCAGTAGATTGATGACTGAAATGGCTGCAATTTTGCACCCCTTTTTGTAATGGTTCCTCCACCCAGAGGTAGAGTTGATGCCTCACACTTTATCTGGGATGGTTTCATGATTCGCTTTGGCTAATAGAATGCAGCAGAAATAACTGTGTCATCACAGGAGGTTTTGTGCGCCTCTGTTCTGTCTGGGGACCTTACCTACCTTCCATGAGAACAAATTCTGGTTGGGGGATAAGAGACCTTGTGGGGGCATTCCATTGAATGACCATTCACCCCCCAGAAGTAAAGCCATCTAGCCCACCCACTGCTGAGCAAGGTTCTGTGATGGATCCCAGCTGATACCAGAACTGTCCAACTGAGCCCAGCTGGAAATTGCCCTTCTCCAGAATCATGATATAAGTAGATGGTTGTTATTATGTTTTGAGCCACTGAACTTTGGAGGTAGTTTGCACAGGGCGTCAAGGTCCTGCTGAGTGGGCTGTAGGTCAGGATGAGTCTTCTGAGGGTCACAACTAAGTTAGAGCACAGGTGGTATCCCGGATGCAGTGTTTTAAGGAGCCATTCGCTTCAGGTGCGGACCCTGTGTTTATCCTGGCCTGGCGCTTCTGTTCTAGAATGGGAAGTATTGTGAGTGAGAGCTCAGGAAGGCAATGAAAGTAGATAGGATCAAGCAGGAAATCAGGGTGGTGGTAGGGAAGTTGGGGAGCAGGTTACAGGTGTGCTCAGGTGTTGTCCTGGGTTGTGGTCGCTGGGGGAACTGGAAGATCTCAGGTATGGTTGGTGGTCAAGAAAATGCAAGTTGTAGCACAGAAGCCCAGCTCTTGTGTCTGGGCCAGCAGATCCCAACCCTGGTATGTGTGACAGACTAGGCTTCCGTCTGGGCTGTTTGCTCAGCCCTTAAGCTATGGATGGGAAAGAAAAGTCATGCAAAGAGGGCCAGACTGTCACCAGCTCTGTAGACACTCATTCCTTGGCCTGTTAACCCTTTGACTTATTAGAACAAAATGGTTCCAATTCCAAAAAATAGGCCACATTTAGAAAAGAGCTGCCTTGAAGAATACATTTTTAAAACACTTTTCATGATGAGCAGCAAGAAATTCTTTGCTCCAATTGCAGCTGCCACCATTTACACATTGCATTGAGTAGTGACAAGCAATTTCGGCAGTGACAGGGACAGGCCATAGTCATAGTTGCAAAACCTGGGTCAGACCAACAATGATCATTTCTAGGTTCTCATCTCATCAACCACCTTTATAGTTATAAATGACAGTGATGACGCCTCTTGAGATTTAGGGATGGGAGCTGCCCAAACAATGAAGTGGGGACGGAATAAGGGTGTATATTCCTTGGGTTTAGATGGGAACAGTTTGAAGTTATGATCTACATTGTAAATACTTTCTGAGACCTGAGCTATAATAAAGACATTATTTCAAACAAGTTTTCAATCCTTGTTGGTCTTTGTTTCAAAACTTGTTGGTCTTTGTAGAGCATCCTGCCCTCTATAAACTGGGAAACACGAGCCATTCCTAGCTTGGGTGAGGAATGAGAGCGTACAGGGGGCTCTTTGCTGGCCTCCAGAAAATCTGCTTCTCCGTCACCAAAGGTGCACCTCCAACTTCTCTCTCTTTTTGTTGGTATTTCCTTTAACCAGTCTGAGACTGTCAGCTTTCATTGATAATTCTTCTGCTAGTTAACCTCTTTTACCACTTCTCATTTTCCCCTCTTGCATGTTAGCATGTAAATGATTGCACTTAATCTAGTCACAGCCCCCCGCCCTTTCTCCTCCTCGAGATACAGGCATGTAGGTGCTATGAACTAGAACTACTCCAAGACCTGAGACCTGAAAATGTCATGGCCATGGCACTTTCTCTGTGATTGGGTAGCCACTCTTTCCGTAATGTTCACACCAGCTAGTCATTCCTCACCATCCTTTCTTTACAACATCATGTTCACATCTCTTGGAGAGTCATTGAGGACTTGTCCCTTGGAACCTCCTTGCTTTCTCCCTTTCTATCTGAGAGTGATCATTATATTAGATGATTTTGGTATATCAGAGCCTATTTCAAAGTTGCCTTTTCTAGCTCATGGATCACTGCTGAAATTTAGTATTTTTGTCTAATATTTCAAATCCCCACAACTTAGAATTGTATGAAGTTTGAGTGTAGCACTTGAGAAAACTTGGGTGGCTATCTTGCTTATAACTAACTCCCTATATACTGAAAACACTTCCAAATTTTGGAGAGAGGAACTCCAGGATTCCCCTCATGTATAATTCTCATGGTGACTGCGGTTACTTTTTCATTAAAATATTTTATTTATTATTTTTAGAGAGAGGGGAAAGGAGAGAGAAAGGGAGAGAAACATCAATGTGTGGTTGCCTCTTACTCGCTCTCGACTGGGGACCTGACCCGCAACCCAGGCGCATGCCCTGACTGGGAGTCGAACTGGCGACCCTTTGGTTCACAGGCCAGCGCTCCATACCAGCCACACCAGCCAAGGCATGGATGTGGTTACTTGTGATGGTAGTCTCTTGATTATGAGATCATGTCTCATCATTCTCTGTTCTTGATAGTGCTCAATACAGATTAAATGCCTGTTGATATATTGGTGTATTAACTTTAAATTTTGATATAATGGGAGGTGAGCAGGTAGTCAACATTTTCCTCTTGACATTTTTTTTTAAAGTTCTGAATGCCCAGGTATTGTCATCAGTTTGCCCTCCATTCTCCATGCAAGACTACACAGAAGATAGAGGATTGAGTTGATTTTGTCTTACCCATTTTTAAGCTCAGAAGAATCTGATGACTGCTAAGAAAGAAACCCAGTGGGAAACTGATGTATAATTTACTTGGGACCCAGTACCCACAGGAAACATCTGTTGTGATTTTATAAGCCTGTACAAATTGAAAACAAGATAAGTGAAGAAACTGTGTCTATTTAAAAGACAGCACAACAGTCTTCTCTGAGCACATTAAGGAGAGAGATGGTTGCAGCTTTATTTGGCAAATGTATATAATCTCACAGGCAACACAGCTATTTTATTCATTTAATTAAAAATGGAAAATGTATTATAATAGAAAAAGTAAGCTGTGGAAAATGATGAACCACATTCCCTGTGTTCCTAACCTCTTTTTAAAAGTTTGTGTGGTTAAGCTGTCCTAGTAATTAAGATGTTTAAAACAATGGAACAAAAGTACAGAGTTCTGGGATGGCTGGTTAATTTCCTCACAAAGTTATTTTTAAGTCTCTTTGTCAATTACTTGATAAGCACAGAACTTAAACATCAATGTTAATTACCTTTATTAGTACTGACAATAGTTTCCACTAATAATCAGGTTTGTTCTCCACTCCATTGGCTGAGCTTTGTGAATTATTAATGGGTATGAGGCCTACTTGACCACAGATGGAAATACTTTGCAGACCGTTTTTCAAAAGACATGTCAACAAAATCCTTGATGTTCATACTGGCTTCCGAGGTGCATCCATAAATATCATGTTAAGGGAATCTCTCTACCTGTCTGCTAATCATTGCGCCTCCATTCCGTGTGTTTTAGCTAAACATAGCATGGTTCTGCATATGGAGCTGCATCAGGGCTGTCAATAGAGTCCTTGCTTGGTTTTGAGTCATTGTGAAACACTGGGCAAGCCTATGATGTCCCTGCATTTCTCTGGTCCATGTGCCAATTAACGAATTAGATGGGCCCCCTCCCCTTGATATTTGGTTATAATGGGAGGCCAGCTAGAGTCAGGCCTTAAATTTAAAAATGCCCCTAGCCCTACCCAGGTGGGTATGAGCTGAATGATAGCCCGACTCGGGTTCGATACGCCCAAGATCATGAAGCAGTACTTAGTTTTAAGCTTCCATGTGACTCTCCTCCCCAGCTCCATGCCGTACAGGATGAGAGCTGGGTAAGTCACCAATTATTCCTCTTGAGCCAGTTGGAAGAAGACTTATCAACCTTTGAGTCATTGTGGGAGAAAATCACATGGGCAGTAGCTTATGTCTGAGTATCATAATAGCCAACCCTTGTATTTTCAAGTATTTCACACATATTTTCTCATTTTCCCCAGAATAGAAGGAAGGTGATGATGTAGACGGTCCGCAAGCACATTTTCAAGGAACATGAGTTGAAGTTTTCCTCGGAGAAGAGATTGCATTTATGTTGTTCTCCCTGAATTTCATTAGCTTCTCACTCCCAACTTGAAAGAAGACTGTGAAAGGCAATGAAGACATCGAGAGTGTGGCAGCAAATGCTGAATATCAAGTAGAGAAAAATGGAAGTCTTCTCTTTGAGTTTAAAGAAAATAATGGTCTTGGCACTCTAACCACAGGGCTTGATATTAAAACAACCTGCGGATTGTCCAAACCAGGGAAACTGCTTGAATCTGACACTTGAGGCCAGAACTGCTTGAAAAGACAGATTCAAGGATGTGGCCTGGTTGCTGAGAGTGATTGTACAAATTTCGCAGGGGTAACTTAATATTTTGTTTCTGTGTTCTTCAATGACGAAACTGCTAAGAAACTAAAAGACTATCAAGGCTGAAACAGATGGGAAAAGCAGATGCACCTTGAGTTCTTCACATGATCCTCAGTCCCCCGGGAAACGGGCAAAGAAGGATGCATTCAGGGGAGCGCTGTGGGTTTGTTCATCTCAACTGCAAGGATCTGGCTTGCCTGACAAGGGTAAGATGACCTATTGTACTTATTTTTAAAAAGAGTGGTTTCCTGGTTTTTGTTATAAATATTATTATAAAAAGAAAGTGAATATATATGTGTAATGCACATGTATTTTTTAAAAAGGCCCCTTAAAATAGCGGTAATGTGGGTTTTGGATTTGACTTTGTTTTTTGTTTCAACCTGTTTCTATCAGAACTTTGGAAAGCCTCTGGATCTCCTTTGGCTATACCAGTGTGAAAGCCATTGAAAGAAAACTCCAGTCACGACTGGTGTGGCTCAGTGGGTTGGATATCATCCCACAAACTGAAAGGTCGCCAGTCACTGGTTCAATTCCTGGTCAGGGCCCTGGATGGGAACATGAAAAAGGCAACCAATTGATGTTTCTTTTGCACATCACATTGATGTTTCTCTCCCTCTTTTCCCTTCCTTTCCCTTGTCTCTAAAAATAAATAAATACAATCTTTTAAAAAACTGAGCCCTAGGCTGAGACTGCTGGGGTATTAAAAACACACCCTATTTAAACATAGGATGAAAATGAAAACAACTAGAGAGAAGGGACCCTTTCTTATTTACTGTACACATGGGGACTTAACCTCACAATGTAAACATCACCAAGCAACTTGATTTTCATCCTGAAGCCTCCCTATTTGAGAAATGGATGGACGAAAGCACACACGTTTCTGTATTTCTGGGGTTGTTGCAGTGTGCTCATCAGCCTCCCCTGGGAGCTTGCGACAGTGCAGACCCTCAGCCCTGGCTCGGACCTACTGAATCGGCAACTGTGCGGTGGGGGCCCCACAGTCTGTTTTAGCAAGTGCTCCTGGAGGTTGTGATGCGTGCCCAAGTTGGGGAACTACAGATGTTGGCTAATAGAGTGGGTCTTGCTATTGTCTGACCGTTAGAATCACCCAGAGACCTTTAGAAGTAAATTCTTGTGGGTGGGGAAGGGAACAGAGGGGAGTAAAAAGGGGATGGATATAATACAACAACAATAAAATAAAATAAATAAATAAAAATAAATTCTCGTGCCTGGTTCCCACCTTCAGGTATTCTAACGGAGTTGGTCTGGGGTATGGCTTGGTCATTGATTGGAAACATCCCTGATGATTCTTTTTATAAAACTAAATTTAATGGGGGCAACATTGGTTAATAAGATTATATTGGTTTAAAGAGTGCATGTCTATGATACATCATCTGTCTATTGCATTGTATGCCCACCACCCAAAGTCAAATCATCTTCCATCCCCATAGATTTGGCCCCCTTTACCCCATACTACCCCCACCCCCTACCCTCTGGTAACCACCATACTGTTGTCTGTGCCTATGAGTTTCAGTTTTATATTCCACTTATGAGTGAAGTCATAAGGATGTTAGCTTTTTCTGACTGGTTTATTTTGCTTAAACAAGACAGGTAATAGCAAGTGTTGATGTTGTGGAGAAGAGGGACCCCTCATTCACTGCTGGTGGGAACATAAACTGGTGCAGCCACTACAGAAAACAGCCTGGTGGTTCCTCACAAAATTAAGACGAGGGTTAAATATGACCCAGCAATCCCTTTCCTGGGTATCTACCCAAAAAACTCAAAAATATGTATTCACAAAGATATATGCACCCCTGTGTTCATTGCAGCATCATTCACAGTGGTCAAGACATGAAGGCAACCAAAGTGTCCTTTGATAGGTGACTGGATAAAGACGTGGTCCATATACACAGTGGAATGCGACTCAGCCATAAGGAAAGATGAAATACTGCCATTTGTGACCATGTGAATGGACCTTGAGGATATTATTCTCAGCGATTCTAATATGCAGACAAGCATGGAGCCTGCCAAATGTGGTAATATCAACCTACTCTCTCATAATCAGCCATTTTCACAAAAGGAAAGCAAGAGATGGCATTGATGGGAGAACAAAGCAAATGGGTGTTTGGGGAAATGCAGATAAAGTGAGTTACACATACATAATGCTTTTTGCTGCATCTACAGGCATCTGACTCAGTCCTCAGAACCTTTCAAGTGATGACTAACTCCCCAGGTAACATTCTTCTTTTTGTGAGGAATAGTTTTGCTTTTGTGGTTTACATACTTCAAAGTCTCTGTCAGAAAGTTTCCTGTGGGATTCTGATGGCAAAACATATAAACAAAATAGCATAACAATTTTGAAAAGTTCCTTTGCAACTCAAGAATGTTGGTGAAAACCCATCCGCATCACTCTTGTTGTTTAATACCTTGAATGGCAAAGTTCCATTTTAGGCCTGTGTTTATTTTCTTTCATTGACTTACAGTTAGAAAGGGCTTTAGAGGCCACAGAAGCTACAGTAATACTCTTCTGCTTCTGTGGGTAAGAGATCTTCACTGGAAATCTGTTGATAAACCTACTGTATCACACTGGCACAAACTGATTTTTAATATGTTCTTCAATATTAGCTAGTTCAAATTGAAATCTTTCTTCTTATAATTCCTACCCCTTCTCAGTTCTGTTTTGCAGGACTAATCCTAAGAAGCAGGCTTCCCTTTCCAGATCAAGGAAGGATGTAGAACTAAAAAGCCCAGTGGGAGTTTTGATCACGTGGATAACAACTCATACTGTCTTCCTCACTGGTTTCAGCTGACTGGGAATATGCTTCCATGGGAGGTATCCCTCTGAACTGGACCTTTTTTTTTTTTTTTTGCAAGAAGGTCAGAGCAGCCATCTGTCTACTTCTGCAGGACAGACAGAACTCACCTTTAGCACTAAAAGAATCAGGCAGCAAGGTAGGGAAAGAATTGTTTACTTCTCTGAGATTTATGGACCTCTTAAAGTAAATCTCTGCCTGTGTTTTCAGGTTTTGAAGGTTGTGTTATTTCTAGATCCAATTTTGCATGAAGACCACCTTGCAATTGTACACTCTCAGGGGAGACCCTACCACTCCTATTGCCAAAAACACAACAAACAAATAAGCAACACTAAAAAAGACAAAATGACTTAATCATAACTACATAAACTGGAATTTTACCCCTTCCACAGTGAGTGCCTGAGGGACCAGGCATTATAAAGGAATCTCCTATCCAACTTCTCACTATGCGTGGGCCCAGTCATTGTTCTTTCAGACAGAAAACTAGGCAGTCAAAGCTCTAAAGATAACCTCAGGGCAGCTTCTGGCATTATCATTTTGTTCTGTCCAAATTTTTGCTTTTGTTTCTTTTTGGCCACTGATGATGCCCTTCATTTTCTAGCCAGCTCATCCATCTAACCACTGATTGTATGTATCTGGCTACCTACCTGGTTATCTGGCTGTCCACCATCTATTGGAGATATGAGTGTATATATGTGTGTATGTATGTGTGTGGATATTTGTCTATGTATATGAACATTTCCAGCCTCTTTAGGTATTCCGTACCAGGAGTAGCTTCCACATTATCTGTTCTGTTAAACCAAGATCAAATTGCTATTGAATTCTCATCAAACCATTAAGGAGTTAGTAATTCTTACTTCCTCTGAGTACCCGAAAACTGATAAACATGTTTTTTTTTGTGTCTTATTATTGCTAAGGTCTTGTTATATTCAGTGTTAAGATCTCTTGCAAGCTCTCATTGACATTCTATTCCTTAGAGTTCTTCTCTCATTAAGCTTGAGGTTCAAAGCTGCCCAATTCCCTACATTCTGTCCTGCCCGGATGGCAGCAAGTACATGGGCGGGTTCTTGCCATTTTATGTATTTATTTTGTTGGCATTTTATGTATTCTTTTGTTGTGATATGATTTTTACTTTTATTGTGCTCAAGTCTTCACCGTTCCGAAGTGTACAGTTCAGCAGTGTTAAGTGAATTCATAATGTTGTGCAACCAATCTCCAGAACTTTTTCCATCTTCCTCAACTGAAACTCTGTCCTCATTAAATAATAGTTCTGTATTCTTCTCTCTCCCCAGCCCCTGGTGACCACCCTTCTACTTTCTCTTTTGATGAATTTGACTCCTCTAGGTACTTCCTTTAAGTGGAAACACACTTTTTGTAACTGGCTTTATTGCCCCTTGTCATTTGAAAAGAAACAGGTGTGGGATATACCCTGGTTATCTTTTGCTGAATAGCAAATCAACCTCAAAATTTGTGACTTAGAACAACAAAACATTTTATTATCTTTTATGGTTCTAGGGGTTGACTGAGTTCAGCTAGCAGTTGTTCTTTGGGGACAGTCATGCAGTTGTAGTGGCTGGGGTTGGGGTCAGCTTGAAGGCTTTTTCAATCACATGCTTTAAGGTGGAGGCTGGCTGTCTCCTGGGACCTCGGCTGAGCCAGTTAGAATACGTGGCTAGAACAAGTGGTTTCTCCACATAGCCTGGGCTTCCTTACAGCATGGTGGCTGGATGTCAGAGAGAACATCCCAATGCAGGGAGTGAGTTAGAAGCTGTATTGCTTTTTTATGGTCTATTCTCAGATGTGATAACTCAGCTGTGTTTTATAGTAGAAGAGTTACCAAGACCAGCCAATTCATTGGGAGGGGCATTGGACTCCATCTTTTTCAAGGATCAGAGAGCTTGTGGACATATATTATGACCATCACAGATTTAAGTAGACAACAGAAGAAGGTTTCATGTTTTCAAATTCGAATATTTTTTTTTTTTATTGCCATGGTCACAGCTCTTTCATTCCTGATCCTTTTTGATGAAAATATAAATGTGCATTTGCCTTGATTTTATTACTCTCTGGCTTTTACTTATTAAATCTTCTTCTGAACCTACTTTTATGTATAGTCAATCCTTGACTATGCATCTAGCCCACAAAAATCCTTATTGTATCTGTCAAGGATTATTCAAACAACTTCTATCTGGTTTCTCTGCTTCCAATTTTACCCTTTGTCTACATTGATTTATTTCTAAGCAGCACATCTGATCATGTCTTGGTCTTGGCTGAGAAACCGCTGGTGACTTTGTTCCCATTTCCTCAGCAGAGCACAAGAGGCTTTCCAGGATTGGCTTCTACCTTTTTCCATGTCTCATGTAGCATCTTTCATTTTCCCTTTATACTCTAGTAAGAGTAAACACCATGCCTTTTTGTATCTCTGTATCTTTGAATATATAACCCCTGTTCTGAATGTCCATGTCTAACTTGCCTGGCAGTGTCAAGCATTCTTAATGTGCTTTTCCAAATAGGTCAGCATTTTTGTGTCTCTAGTACCCATTTGTTCAGTCTACTTGCTGGACCTAAAGATATTTTATTTGAAACACTCTTAAGTTCAAATATACGCTCATTTTCAACTTCTTTTTGGTAGGAGGTAATAAGTACATGAACCTTTCCCTTCTGATGTTAGAAGCAGCACTTGTCAACTCTAGGAAAAAGCTCAACAACCTTTGAGACCCCCATCTCCAGTGTTCAAAGGACAATGGTCAGTTTTACTCAAATTTACCTCACATTCCTTTGGTGACAGTATTTACAGTCAAAACCCCACTGTTGCTCCCAATTCTGAGAATATCACTTTGTACAATTTTCTTAAATATCAATTAGAACCAAGACTTCCCTATAGAGACACAATTTAAATAAGTAATTCAGCAATATAAAAATGCAGCATTGTAAAATATAAATAGCATTACAGATAGAGTATACCACATGAGACTTTCAAAGCATAACCCTAGGGAGAAGAGAATTATTAAAATGGCGATCATTGATATTGCCATAATTGATATTGCCATATTGAAATTGCGTAATTTCAACTCTCCTATTGTTAGGCATATCGGTATTTCCAATTTTTCATTGTAAATAACATAGAAGCAAACATCTTTATAAAAAATTTTCTCTTCATTATGAGATCTTTTTGTATGTATTCCCAGAAATGAAACTACTAAGTCAAAGAATCTAAGTTCTTTAAACCCCTTGATACGTTACCCACCATTCTTTGCAGCAATGCAGGAGAGCTCCGCTTCACTGCCCCCTCACCAGCCCTGGCAGTATTTTTTACAAAGGGGCACGTGGACATGGACAACAGTATGGTGATTGCAGAGGGGGGTATAAGGAGGATGAATGGAAAAATGCAATAAACAAGTTTTGCTTATTTGACAATTAAAAAATCAACCCTTGCTTTAGTTTATAATTTGATAAAAGTTGAGTGTTTTCCAAGTTCTGGTGGCAGAGGATGGATTTGACCTTGAAAGACAAAAGATTTAGGTGAGCTTAGGAGAGAAAATTGGCCATGGTGTGTAAAAGGAATTGCATTTAACAAGCTCTTCAAATAACTGTTTTGTAGCCAGATTAATTATTGTCCTCAAAGATAATTTTGTATTCTCCATGATATTTTTACAGATGGAAGAATTATTGTATGCTGCCTCACTTAGGTTTCAAACATATTATAAATAAGACTTTACAACATTGACATCTTCATCCTCCCTCAGATTTCTATTTAAAATATTTCTGTTCAATTTTATACCTTGTGTTGAATAAGGTGGCTTATATTTATGGCATTATATGGGTTCTATATAGCTTAATTGTGAAAGAGGATGACATGCAAATTTTTATAAATTGTTGCAAATTAAACTACATAAATGAATGCTGCAATTTTTGTTGACTTCATTGTTTATATATATATATATATATATATATGTATTTTATTATCTCTATGTCTATATATGGTGATGGTGTCACACAGTGTGTGTGATAAAATAAATATTTGCCTCTCCTTGTCACTACCTTTTGAGATGTCCCCAAAATTAAACATGTGGACTGACCCACTAGCCATATTATTCCTCTGTCCCAAGACTTGCAAATTTAAGTTTTTAAAGTATATTCTATTGATTGTGCTGTTAAAGTTGTCCCAATTTTTTCCCTTTGCCCTCTTCCACCAGGTATCCACTTTCTTCCAGCAATACCCCTCTCCCTTAGTTCATGTTCAGGGGTCATGCACGTAAGTTCTTTGGATCTACCAATTATACTGCTTAATCCCTGCACCTTTTCCCCATTTCCCCCTCCCTCTCCTAGCTGATAACCCTCTAAATTATCTCCATACCTATGATTCTGTTCCTGTTGAGTTTTGCTTAGTTTGTTTTTGTTTTTTAGATCCAGCTGTGGACAGTTGAGTTTGTTGTCATGTTTATGTTCATTATTTTGATCCTCATTTGCTTAAATAAGTCCTTTTAACACTTCATATAATAATGGCTTGGTGATGATGTACTCTTTTAGCTTTACCTTGTCTGGGAAGCTCTTTATCTTCCCTTCCATTCTAAGTGTTAGTTTTTCTGGATAATCTAGGTTGTGTGTCTGCTTTCCATCACTTTGAATACTTCTTGCCAGTCCCTTCTTGCCTGCAAAGTTTCTTTTCAGGAATCAACTGATAGTCTTATGGGACCTCCTTTGTAGGTAACTCTCTGCTTTTCTCTTGCTATTTTTAAGATTCTCTCTTTCATCTTTAACCTTTGGCATTTTAATTATGATGTGTCTTGGTGTGGTCTTCCTTGGGTCCAACTTGTTTGGGATGCTGTGCTTCCTGGATTTCTATATATATATCTCCTTTGCCAAACTAGAGAAGTTTTCTTTCATTATTTTTTCAAATAAATTTTCAATTTCTTGCTCTTCCTCTTTTCCTTCTGGTACCCATATGATTTAGATGTTGGTACATTTGAAGTTGTCCCAGAGGCTCCTAAGTCTCTTTTCTTTCTTTCTTTTTTCCTTTCTTTCTTTTTTCTTTTTTGCATTCTTGTTTCTTCTTTCTGTTCTGGGCGAATGTTTATTTCTTCCTTTTGTTCCAAATCATTGATTTGAATCCCGGTTTCTGTGCCATCACTTTTGGTTCCCTGTATATTTTTCTTTTTCTTTTTTTTTAAATTTTATTGTTGCTGTATTACATCCATCCCCTTTTTGCTCCCCTCTATCCCCCTCCCCACCCATCCATTCCCCCCAAAGTGTATATTTTTCTTTATCTCATGTAGTGCAATTTCACTTCTTTCTTTATTTGTGGCCATACTCAATCATTTCTCTGAGTATCCTGATCACCAGTGTTTTGAACTCCTCATCTGATAGGTTGCTTATCTCCATTTTGTTTAGTTCTTTTTCTGGGGTTTTGTTCTGTTCTTTCATTTGGCCACATATCTTTGCCTCCTCAATTTGGCAGCCTCCCTGTGTTTGTCTGTATTAGGTAGAGCTCCTTTGACTCCACATCTTGGAAGTGTGGCCTCACATAGTAGGTGTCCTGTAGGTGGGCTGAGTTCACCCCCCTCTTATAGTTGAGCCTTGATTGCTGTTGGCAGGTCGATGGGAGGGATTTACCCAGGCTGGTCAGCTGCAAGGACTGGCTGTGACCACTGACCCTCAACCTCCACCCTCCATGGAGGATCAGCTGTGCAGGGCAGGGTGGTGGTGCTCCCACACGGTCTGTAGCTGCCCACTGGGTGGTCAGCCCCCACCTGTGTCTTGCCCGGGGGAGCCTGCCTGAGCTCTAAAGCAATCGGAGATGCTGCTATTTGTGCTGGGCCTGGAGATTCCCAGGTGAAGCCAAGCTGTGAACCCACGCCGGCTGCTTGCGTGCCAGGCGTGGAGCAAATTGAGGTCAGCTGCGGCTTGTTTGGGAGGATTTAGGGAGTTGTGAAGCAGAAGCCAAGACCAGCTATTCACATGGAAAAGCAGCTGGGGCGTGCCCTTAAATTGGGTGGGTTGCGGCCCCGGGGATCTCCAAGGTGGGCCAAGCAGCGTAAGCTAGGTTGAAGGAGTCTCAGATATGGCACCAGCTTGCCGGCTCTGTGGGGGAGTGTTTAGAAAGAGACAGTGGCCTCTGCTCACCTTGATGGCAGCCAGTTCGGTTCCTCCCTGTGTGTCACTGGTGCCTTTCAAGCTGCTACCCTGGTGCTGGAGCTCAGAGGGAGTCTGAGTAGGTGAGTCCGTGTGTGGGTTCATTAAGGGGAACTGCTTGGGGCTTCCGTAGTTTCTTCCACTGACTCAGTCCCTGCCAGTTTTTGCAGCCAGAAGTTGTGGGGACTTATCTTCCTGACACTGGAACCCTGGGCTGGGGGACCTGGGGTGGGGCTGGGACTCCCCGCTCCTGAACTACCCCTCCTGAATTTTTATCCTCCACACGTGAACGTGGGACCAGCCCGCTCTGTGTCTGTGCCCTTTCACCAGTCTGGATGGATTTCTTTAATACTGTAGTTGTCAGACTTTCATTCTGCTTGATGTCTGATGGCTCTGGCTGATGGTTGTTTTATGTTTTGGTTGTAATTTTGATGTGATTGTGCAAAGTGCCGCCATCTTGACTGTAACCACCAAACAAACTTAAGTTCTCTCTGGAAGTGGTTCAGTTGGTCTGAATCCTAGTCACTGGTGTCATCCAGCTGTTTTTTTACTTTAAGTTATATACCACCTTTACTTCAGTTTAATTTTGTTCCTCCTGTTGGTCATTAAACCAGTTTATCAATGGAAGTACTGTGTAATTGGAAGGTTCAGAATTTATAGATCAGAGGAATGATTTTATGAATCGCGTATCCATCTGCTGCACAAAATATTTGCATTCGTACAAAAGCATGTTTTTAATAAGTATAACTAAGCATCCCACATTCTTTACTGTTATTTTCTGCCTACCTACTAATACAGACATTTTAAATTACTATCTTGGCTAAATACCTCTGTCTTTTCCCTCATGGTACAAAAAAATCCCCCCAAAACTAAAGACCAATCGCATCCACACAGTGTTAGAAAAAGAGAGCTGTTTATTGTACCGTAGTAAATTTCTTCAACTATTCTGAGCCTTGATTTCTGCATCTGTCAGACAGGGGTTTGCAGTAGATAATCTTGGATGCTGAGCCCAGGCAGGGCACGCAGTTCACCTCTTGCTTTACCAACGAGACAACTGATGACAAATCTTCCACAAATCTGGCCCATGTGTGTGGAATTCTTGAATTCGGGTCTGGGGAAATTGAAAACTAGTTACCCATTGGCCAGGATCTGATGTCGATGTTGGCATGTTTTGTTTGTCCTCTGAAATATTTTTAATATGAGCGGAAGTTCTCAAATTGGGAGCTCTCACAAAGTTTTAGATTTCTGCTTTCTCTGAAAAAAGAAAGCAAGATCTTTGGCTGCTTTTGGCTCACATTCTTACCGGGCAACAATTGGTGGGATCTGAGTAGCAACTGTCCCCTTTTTGACAGGCAGTTCACCCCTTAGTTCCTGACTCTTGCTGCCTGTGCTGGCTTTCCACTCTGCACACTGCCTTCATCATTGTCCCAGTCCCTGGAGCTATTTCAGTTTGATCAGCTCAGGGTGACCCAAGCTGGAAAACATCTCGGTGATGAAACTTCAGTGTGACGGGAACCCTGCACGGGTGTGCAGCCCTGGTTCTCATTTCTTTTTGCGCAGACTTCGGAGAGTCTCAAGTACAGCTGGTCAACGTGCTGTCTAAAAATAGATCAGCGGATCAAGGGAGAGTGAAGGTCTTTGCTGTGTTTAGTCACGGTGTTTTCACACATGCCCCTGAGGGGTGTTTCTCAACCCGGCTGCCCATTAGCATCACCTGGGGAGTGTTAAAAAAAAAAAAAAATCCTATGTCCCAAGTTTCACCCCCAGAGAAATTAGATCAGACTCTCTGGAGGGGAGGCCTAAGCGTCAGTACTTTTTAAAAATCACCAGCAAACCACAACAGGTGCTGCAGTGCTAACGTGTGGCCCGAGTGGAGAGACGCTGCTGTAAAAGCTGTGAACCCAGCCACAAGCACTGACATCATCAGCCTACGAAACCTTGAGGTCTGGGGAGTCATTTGCAGCTGGTTTGCAGCCTCTATGGAGGCCCTGAAAACCAGGCCTAAGTGCAGCCTCCGCCTCAGAAGCCGGGCTGCCCATCTGCTAGGGGTTTTCAGTCACACGTGGTGGCGTCCGCAGCCGCTCCTCTCACCCTCTGTTTATGTGAATATGCAGGATGCGCGGAGGGTGGGAAGAGGTGCAAACAGGGCGGTGAGAGGGGAAGAAAAGGAGAGAGGTTGGATCTTGGTGTCTTTCCAATCTAAATGGCAGCCTGTCCGTTAGAGGAAAATGTGGTTTCCATAGCCTAGCTTTTAAGGTGATTGATGAAAGAGCAACAAGTAAGCTGGTAGTAAAACCAAGATGAGGACGTAAACTAAGAGGAAGCTGCTTGCATTTGACGTGTTTGTTTCCTCTCCAGTGTCCCCACTTGGGCCACTTTGACCTGGAAAGTCTGAAAAATGACTGCCCCACGAATATCGTTAAAGAATTAAAATTTAGACTAGGGAGCTTAATTGGTGTGGCTCAGTGAATTGAGTGCTGACCTGCAAACCCAAGTGTTGCTGGTTTGATTCCCAGCCAGGGCACATAACCAGGTTGCAAGCCAGGTCTCCAGCCGGGTCCCCAGCTGGAGGCAGGTGAAAGGCAACCACACAGTGATGCTTCTCTCCCTTTCTTCCTCCCTCCCTGCCCTTCTCTCTACAAATAATGAATAAAATCTTTAAAACAATAATAGACTAGGGAAAAATTCATAACGCCAAACCAATCATCGTTTCCAAGGTTTTCATAGATGAGTTATTTTTCCAAGTGACCCAGAATAATAGGGTGAAAAGATGTGCTTTAGACAGTAGCTGCCCGATGACATTCTCCTTGTCTGCCTTCCCAATGTCAGAACAATAGGCTTTGAGTCTGAGCCTAATACAGAATTGAAAAATCGCAGACTTAGGGTTTATGATGAACACAACCCAACTGGAGCACTGACTGAACAATGGCAGGAAGGTTGGGTAAAGCCGGGCTGGCGGCCCTTCCATGGGGGAATGATGAGTGTTAAAGGACACAGGCCGTTTTCTGTCTGCAGCTGGATGTCTTTGACTAATGAAAATATATTGGCATGCCGCTCACGGGTTATTGTTCCATGTAACTGCACCTCTTAGCTGGGGATTTGTAAACAGGCCATGATTGAAAGCAATAGGACCAAGCTCGGTTATTAAAATATTCCAAATCCAGGCGGCCCTATTTATTGGAAACAAAGTTTGACAAGATTATGTTGATAAGGGGAACGGGTAATGAAACATTGCTGTGCATAGGCGCTTCCAGCGTCAACTGGGCAGAATTACAGCCCTTAAATATTTATATAGGAAAATGAAATGCAACTCTTAATACTTGCAGGAAATGGTACCACGTGCGGGGAGAAATAGACATGAGGAATAGGATCCTGGGCTACTTTTAACAGGCCAATTTATCATTTTTATAAAATGGCCGCCTGCCTCATTTGTGGGAACTCTTCAAAGGATGGGGGAAAGTTTAAATACTTCTGAACCTCTGAAATCTAGGCATGTTTAAACAGACGTGCCAAAAAACCTGATGAAGACATTTATGTTTAAGAAAGACCTCATTTTTATAAGGGTAACATCCCTTGGACTGATTAAGAGCTCTAGCATTATTTAGTCACTTTGAAGCAATAATTGGATAAAATAGTTTTGTTTTAGTTTAGTTTGGTATTACTTGTGGGGAAAACCTTTAAGAGCAAATGAAGATAAGTGTCCAGACAGGCAATATTTGCCTTAAAAATTCTATAAAGCACCAGTATGAAGCATTATCTTAGAAGGAAGAAGAGCTGGGTTTCCATCCAACCTTTACATGTAGTTGCACCCCGGGCCTTATGTCCTCACTGCCTGCCATGTACACTTCCTGTACTTTGAGGTTTGACAATACATTTTCCCTCAGTATTTTTAGAATGTATGACTCATAGTCAGCAAAGTTCCCATTTGCAAAACCCAATTTATTAGCAAGTTTACATCCATTCACACTGCAGGGATTGGTGGGAGGATTCTGAACAGCTAGAAAGAACCTCCCCTGGATTCTGGGGCCTTGGGATTCTGGACGACCCAACCCCTTGTTGGCTCCTCAGCTTTCCCTGGCTCTCTCTTTTGTTGTTTGCCTGCTCTGTCACTCTTTCCTTGTGCTCTTCATGTGCTCCGCCCTTCATTTTTTCCATCTGCCCTGTAGCCACCTCATTCTCTGTCCCTTAGGAAGCCCCTCTGGGGACCAGAAGAGTGAACTTTACAGGCTGGAGTCTTCTTCCCACTGTAGGTGGGTAGAGCAAAGTCCATTGCACTTCTCCTAAGACACGACTTCGAAGACAAAATAAAAACCCCTCGATTAAAATTTAGCAGACATCTTCAAAAGGCTGTTGAAAGCATCATGCTCTGAACTACCTAGTCGAGAGAAACACATTTTTTCCAAGTCAGCAAATTTGGCAAACTGCTCACCTGTTGAATTAGTTTTCAGTGAAAGGCACTAGAGCGAAACCTGCACTTTCCTTTTCGCTTTCCCCCCTTCCATCCTCCAACGGGCTCCTTTTCGCAGCCATCCTCAGTCGACACTGAGTTTAATGAGGGTCACTTCTGGTATCGGGCTGAACAGAGTAGCGGGTAGGACTGTGTAAAAGATAGAAAAAGAACATCGTTCAATTGCAGCAGTTTCCAAACTACGTTGCAAACGTCGTTTTTCAAAGCCTTTTCAAGAGTTTGGCTTGGGAGTCAAGTTCGACTCGAGAGCATTCTGAGGTTGCGAGGGCAGTAATTAAAAACTGCTACCCAGGCCCTGGCTGGTAGCACAGTGGATAAGGCGCCGGCCTGCGAACCCAAAGGTCGCAGGTTCGATTCCCCAGCCAGGGCACATAACCAGGTTGCAAGCCAGGTCTCCAGTCAGGTCTGTGGCTGGAGGCAGGTGAAACGCAACCATACATTGATGTCTCTCTCCCTCTCTGCCTCCCCTCTTTCTAAAAATAATAAAATCTTTAAAACAACAAACAAACAAAAACAAACCTGCTACCTGGGTGGGGGAGCGAACAGAGGGGAGCAGAAAAGGTGATGGATGTAATACAACAACAGCAAAATTAAATGGAAAAAAACAAAAACAAAAAACTGTTACCTGATGGTCAGGTTTTCCTTAGCACCATGTAATAAAATAAGGACAAATTGGATGTGGAGGTTGATTTATTGGCATCCATAACCCCCAATGTAAAAATGTTTCAAAAATCTAATATCTCTCTTTGATACTGTAAGTAAATGCCCATAATACTAAAAAAAATAACTGTTTACTAATACAATGCAGATTTGTCAGTTGTGTATATTGAGGTTACGTAAGATTTGATTCAAAGGCAAAATGGTTCCCTTGTTGAAAAGCGCTTGAAGGCTGTCGGTATAGAGAGGAGAGAACTACGTCCTGGGAAAGCTAAGACTTGATTTCACATTCCTACTCTCCCAGTGGCGAGCTCGATGGCCTTGAGAAAATCACTTAAAAATGTGGGCTTTGGTTTAAATCTATGCAATGGGGGAAAACTGAATTAGTATGTTTTTTGTTTTTTTTTAAAGAGCAAGAAAACAGACGTTTAAAAATAACCTATATGAGAATGAAAAATTCTGGGAGATATTTGAATACTTCAAAACATTGGTGTAAATAAATGTCCAGTATGTGAGAAATGTAGAAAAACAATCTTCGATTATTTTAGATTCATCTCACGCAGCTAACATCACTCACCTGCTCTTTATAGCACATTGCTGACCAGCAACTTTGTGTAAAAGCTAATGCAAGTGCAAACACGAGTTAACTCGTGCAGCGAACTACATCCATTTGTTCATTAACTAATGGCCCTGCTTGCCATATCACTCTGGAAGATACAGAGACCAGTGTGGGCCAGTGTGGAAAATTCATGAATGCTCAAGGTTACCATTGTGATGTATATACTGTTGCTACCCATCAGAACCTTGAAATTGACGTTCACTAGATGCTAAACATACACGATGAAATTTTCACATCTATAGCATGTCCTTTTCCCAGTAAAATTCTGATTCCTCACGAGTTACTGCTTGAGCAATCTTGAGCAGAAAATTAATAGCTTTATAAGCATTCAGATACGTCCTCAGCTGGCCTTCTTTGCCCATGAAGCAGCCTTAATTCAAATTCCCACCTTATACAAATTACAAATTACTTCACACCTCAGATCAGCAGAAGCATTCTGAAAGTGTTGAAACCTTAGGTACTAAATCCTAGACTACTGAAGGTCTTCTGGCTAGGCAGCACAACTTAGGTGTTGAAGGCTCAGATGTCAGATTTTGAAAGACTTGCATCTGAAGGCTGGCTCCACCACTTACTGCCTAGATATCCTTGGGTCAGAATAAGTTCTAGCTAACTAGCTAAAACCAGTAGGCTAAATAGTTGATTTGTTAAATAACAATATTTTTCAAGGGGCTATTCAGCCTAATTTACCAAATCCACCAGTTTACCAAAGATGTACTTCCTCATATTAAATCTAAAAGCTCAATGCATGTAATAATGAATGGGATATAACAATTTTGGGAGATTTCAGTACAGTTCTATGTGACTAGCTTTCATTTTGTCTTCATAGCAGTATTTTAAGGAATATTCAGTTTTGTTGCAAACTAAATCTGATATGGTGGTTTCATATTTTTACAAATACATTTAATAATCAGAAAAATGTATTTTTTCATTATATAACATTTGAGAAGTTCAAATATGTGTGTGTGTGTGTGTGTTTTCTTTCCAGTTTAGATTGAATTCCTTTGGAACCTCTAGTGTTTTTCTCTTTTTTTTTTTTAATGATGTTTCAGTACATCATTTTATTTTTTATTTCTTCTTATTATTTTAAAGATTTTATTTATTATTTTTAGACACAGGGGAAGGGAGGAAGGCAGAGAAACAACAGTGTATGGTTGCCTTTCACCTGCCTTCAGCTAAGAACCTGGCTGGAGACCTGGCTTGCAACCTGATTATGCGCCCTGGCTGGGAATCGAACCAGTGACCTTTGGGTTCTCAGACTGGCACCTATCCACTGAGCCACCAGCCAGGGCGTGTTTTTCTCTTGAACCCATCTTTTAGCATTTAAAATTTTTTTCATCAAAATTTCAGATAGCACAAGTTCTATTTGGTCACTTGGAGAGCTGGATATTTGGCAAATCAATTTTCAGTACATTGGGCTGCTTGTATTAAGTTCAACAAATATTTCTTGAGTGCCGCTGATTTGCTGACCTTGGCCCCGGTTGCACTGAGAGGACAAGACAGTCTTTTTAATTTTCCATCCTAGGGGAGGAGCCCAACAATAAAAGACCATAACTGCTAGGAAGAAAATAGGACAGATTGTCAGAATAGACAGTACTCCAGTGCTGGGGCTGGGGGTGGGTTTGCTGTCTTAGATAAGATGAAACCTAGAAGAAATCTAGAAGAGGAGGAAGCTGAGCTCAGGAGGCAGCCTTTGTTGGGAAGGGTAGGCGATGGGTAGTTCTGAGCCACAGGGTGAGGAAAGATTGGTGGAGTTAAAGACCCAAAATCAGTGGTCAAAGATAATATTCACTTGTTTCGTATTGTGGTTGAGGCCTGTGCAGTCTAAATGTTACATCCTTTCATTGTGGAATGCTTGGTTTCCTGTATAACCACCCTATAAAGACGTGATGTTTGTGGGTGTGTTCTTTTTCCCTCTTCTGTCATATAAATGTTGAATATTGTTTATAATCAGGAACATAGCATCACTGTGGGAACAAAAGATATATATATATAACAATTGATCAAGCTGGACAGCTTTGATAAAAGATTTCCAGCATACACTTCCATTGATACAGTCTTAAACTGCTGTGGCAGCGTGCCTGATTAATGGGTTCATTTACTTCAAATCCTACTTCAAACCATGACCTCTTTAAAAAAAATTAAAAAGCTGCTTCTGACAAGCTTGTCAGCATGATTTTATTCATAAAACTTTCTTGTGCTCATCTTCCCTGTAACAAAAACCTCAATGGATATCGATTACATAGGGATTAATAGGAAAAAGTTGTTTTAGTGCAAAATACACATATATTACCTACAGAAGAAAGTGAAAAATAAGTAGGAAAAACATCATAAAGGTGGGGAAAGACATGGAATCGTGTTCGCTTCTTGGATAATGTAAAGTGTGGCTTCCAAATAAATCAAAACAGGGCTGGATAGTGACTAGGTAATTTGTCAGATCATTTGTGGGGCAGTATGGTGGTTACCAGATAGAGGATGAAGTGCGGATAAATGGTGACGGAAGGAGAAACACCATACAATATACACTCAGCGTATAATGCAACTGTACACCTAAAACGTAATACAATTTTATTAAGCAATGTCACTCCAATAAAAAATGACCACAAAGCACCATGTCAGCACCTCCTAGAGGCCAGTGAAGCCCTGGGGTCGGTTGAGAGTCCTTGAGGGATGTTAACCTCAAAGTGCAGTCTGTTAGCCTGCTCTCAGCCCATTAGAACTATTCCCCATGCCTGTGTCACCTGGTGACATGACTAGGGCCCAGAAATCTTTGTCTCAGCTCTGGATGACAGTCTCCAGGGTGGGGCCAATAAATACATAAACACTTCCCAGGTGAATCTGCAGTGGGAGCACAGCGTAAAATTAGAAGCCACCACTTCATGTTAAAAGACAAAACCAAATCCTTCCAAGACAATTTAGAAGAACAACTTGCTCATGGTGTCTTCACAGAAGGAGGGCAAGGGACACCTAAGCTGGCAGTAGGGGAGGGAGTGGTAACAGGGAGGTCAAAGAGCCAGGACCCTGAAGCCCCTACTCCTACTTCAACAGAACAACTCCATTTTTATGTCTGAAACTGTAGTTCAAAAAATGTTCTAGGTCCTGGCTGGTGTGGCTCAGTGGGTAGGTGCTGGCCTGGAAACCCAAGGGTTGCTAGTTCGATTCCCAGCCAGGGCACATAACCAGGTTGCAAGCCAGGTCTCCAGCCAGGTCCCCAGCTGGAGGCAGGTGAAGGGCAACCACACATGGATGCTTTTCTCCCTTTCTTCCTCCCACCCTTCCCCTCTCTCTGAAAAATAATAAATAAATAAAATCTTTACCAAAAAATCAAATCAAACTAAGTCCTGGCCGATGTGGCTCAGTGGATTGGCACTAGCCTGTGAACCCAAAGGTCGCTGGTTCAATTTCCAGTCAGGGCACATACCCAGGTTGCAAGCCAGGTCCCCAGCCAGGTCCGTAGCTGAAGGCAGGTGAAAGGCAACCACACATGGATGCTTTTCTCCCTTTCTTCCTCTCACCCTTCCCTTCTCTCTAAAAATAATGAATAAAATCTTTTTAAAATAAGTAAATACCATTCCAATGTCCTGGTCTCTTGTACTTAGTAGCATTAAAGTAATGTGTACTCAGGCGAGTTATATAGAGGACAGATAGCAGCAGGAAAGCTGTAGGGTATTGTAAAGTGAGCCCTGGCATGGAGATCTCAGGCTGCATGTGTTCACTTCCATGCAAATGTGTGTCTTGAGGTCATGTTTCCACATTGTCATTTTCCCTCAGCTTTTCCAAAGCTCTGCTCTCTGCTGGGAGGCCCTGAGAACTGAAATAAGCTCTTGCTAGAGACAACTGTCCACATGGATGGGTCCAAAACTGCTTCCTTGGATTTAGCATTATGTCATTCTTGCTTGGACATCAAGGAATGATGCATCAGCTGCTGGTAGTGGGAGGTCTTTGCTGTTTACTGACGGGCGGGATAATTATTACAGCTCCCTGCGTGGGGTGAAGTGGGAGTGGGGGGGTGTCCTATACCATGCTCAATAGTCTTGGGGGCTGCCTTAGCTTCCTCATGACATCCTGGTTCTTGAAATAGGTGGCTCTCGTGGGAGCTGAGGCCCTGGTATTTTTCTCCTATCCGCTGCTGAAGTCTAGTCCTCTCATACTTGATCCAGCCAGCCTGAGTTCTGCATGATGTGTCTCGTTCTCTCCTTTGCCCACAGCCTTTGTGAGCCCTTGGAAGGAATAATTGGGCCATTCCTCCATTCTCTTTTGATTAAGGCATACGCTTTGTCTTGTTTCTTAAAGGTTTGCCTTTTGTGTTCCAAAATTCCTAGTTGTTGCCTATCAAATATCTTGGGTTTCAAGCCAATACCTCTGTCTTGAGTTTCAAAACCAAAAATTTGAGTTCTCTGCATTTGGCTATGCCAGATCTCCCAGAGTCTCAGTGGCCATGGTATACTTCTATTGGGTGAGGGTGGGGAGTGACAGTTAGGTAAAAAAGGGACTTTCTCAGAACAAATAACATACTGATTTATTCATCAAAATAGTACCTTGTTGTGATATGGACCCAATATTGAAAATAAGAAACATATTATGTAGTCCTAGTTTGAATTTGAAGTCGGGTTAGTACAATACCTCCAGTTTTTATTTTATTTTCCTCAGTATTGCTTTGGCTATTTGGGGTCTTTTATGGTTCCATAGAACTCTGATGATTTTTGCTCTATTTCTCTAAAAAATGTCATTGGGATTTTGATGGGGATTGCATTCAGCCTGTATATTGCTACTATTTTAAAAAATAATAGTTCAACAAAAATTTTCATTGTATTTACCATAAGGGTATTTTTGTCATTACAATTAAATTTTATTTTTTTCTGAGACAGATTTGGGAGATATTTTGTCCTCTGGCCCCAGCAGTAGTAAGTGCTTTTCTTGAGCAACCAATTTATGTTTTCCTCATTGAGTCTGTGAAAGTAGAAATTACATATGCATTCCTGTTGACATTTGGCTTAGAGCCAGTAGTGTTGGTCTACCTATGACATGAATGCCATTCTGTTCCCACCTTATTTCTGGCTTCCTATTAGTTTCCTGTGATTATTTGCCTTTTGGTTGATACTTTTCTTATTTTAATAGGCTTTTATTTTGCTTCATTATAGAAATTTTTATAATTGTCTTGAAGGCCTTTTTGGTAAGATAAAAATATGTACATGTATTCACATGTATATGTAGAGTTTATGGCATGTGAAAATTATGGGATGTAAATTTAAGTTGGAAATCAAGGTAAAACTTTATAGTAGAACAGCTAAATTAAGGAATTTAATTACAGCAGCAAAATTGTTTAATTTGCTAATTGCCCTTTCTTGGTACATAACTTTAATACATTAAAAAGTATAACTTCATGCTTAGGAATTTTGCTGATGATTAGTGCCTTCTTTAATGATCTGAATTTTAGGAGAGTTGCAAACTTAGGGTAAGATAATTTATACTGTCATGTATTTACTCATAATGCCACCTAATTATTTCTACAAATTATATACAGAATAAAGTGTTAGACTAATTATTTTTAGTCAACAGATAAAAAGATACGCTATCTTTCCCTTAGTGGTGTTTGCAAACATTCTTTCTATTTAAGAGGTAGGAACCTTTGTGGGAAGAAATAACTGGGTGGAGAGATGTTAAACCATTCTTCCTTATATTGGGAGACACTCTGAGCACAGTAAGATTTACTAGCTTTATTATTATTAGTGTGGAGCTTAGAACAGATGAATAAAGTTGAAAATATAAAGACTCAAGCAATAATACAGGATGCTTGTGTGCTTAAATGTTCTGAAGGTCAAAATGCTTTTTTTAAAAAAAGATTTTATTATTTTTAGAAAGAGGAGAAGGGATAGAGGCAGAAAGAGAGAGAAACATCAGTGTATGGTTGCCTTTCACCCGCCTCCAGGCGGGGACCTGGCTGGAGACCTGGCTTGCAACCTGGTTATGTGCCCTGGCTGGGAATTGAACCAGCGACCTTTGGGTTCGCAGGCCAGCTCCCTATCCACTGTGCTACCAGCCAGGGCCATCAGAATGCTTTCATTTGCAAAGATTGTTGTATCTTAGGTAGGAGAATGTTCAGTACTGATTTGAAAGTATAATGGTCGGGACTTTAAGGTCACTGGATAATTAAAATAACCAAAACCTCAAACTTTCTTTACAGCCCAGGAAACTTGATGCTCATACACAGAGGGAAGAGAAAAACAGAAAATACTTAAGCTAGAATTTAGGCAAAACTGTGACCCGAAAATGTGTGAATGTGTGTGTGTATGTGTGCATGTGTGCCCATGAGCCTGCATTTGTTTTCTCTCATTTTCCCTCTACCTGATACTGAAATGGTGTCTTTGATTTGGAAATGAAGGACATGTCTGAAAATACAACTTTGAAAATCCAAATTGCAAGCTCCAGACTGTTATTAGGGTGTTAGACTCGATGGTGGCAGACGGACAAGGCAAACAAGTCGCAATGAAATTCAGAAATAAAAAAGGCTGCCAAGAGCGGAACTCACTGAGCTGCTACCCCTGCTTTTTCCCTAATAAAATATTTGAGAGACCGCTCAGCCAGGAAGGGAAACCATTCTCACAGTCTGAAAGTGCCAGTGATCTGTACAGCAAGAAGCCAAGACAGAAGGAAATGGGTGATGAAGAGTAGGCTTGTCACTTTAAAAAGTCAGGAGCATCTGAGAGAGATAATGGAGCCTCTGTGGGCAAGCCAGTTATTCAGCCGCTTGGGCTCAGCTTCTGGATCTCCCCTCTCCTGAAACTTCTCTCTTCTTTCCTTTGTCCCACCTCCTAACCGTTAAACAGCCTAATAGGTTCAGTCGGGGTGGGTGGTGAAAGGAAAGAGAGAACAAGACTAACCAAGCCTGGAATAGTGGCGGGACCAAAGCAAAATCCAGCTCAAAAGTAGAACAAGTTGGTCAAATGATGCTTTTTGTCCATTTCATTTTCGCCCCCAAACCAGACAATGATCAGTTCATCATCTTGTCCGTCCGTTGAGTACAAATCCAGAAATTCTGTGTGCGGGTGTGGGTATGGGGCATGTCTGGGATGTCCGTACATTGAATTGATCTATTTTTTCAAGTAAGCTGGTGAAGCAGGATCTATCAATGTGGGGCTGCTACACAGTTGCTGAGCTGGACGCATGTATTTGTGTACATGGTATTAATGCTGGGGAACCATGATAAATAATGCTGCCATTATCGCTCACTCTAAGAAGCCTTTTGAAGTGCTGTGTTAATTTTAAAATAATGACCATTTTACAAAGTAAACTTCTTTACTGTCTCCAAAGATAGGGGCTTGCCAGGGGTTGAAGGAGAGCGGAGGTAAGGATGAACAGAGCACAGGATTTTTAGGGCAGTGAAATTCCTCTGTATGATACTATGATGGTGGATACATGCCGTTATATATTTGTCCACACCCATGGAGTGTTCAATACCAGTAGTGAACCTAATGTGAACTATAGATTTAGGATGATAATAATGTATCAATATTGGTTCAGTTGTAACAAATGTGCCACACTAATACAAAATGTTAATGTTGGAAAGAAGGGGAAGGGACTAATCCAAGAACATGTATGAATGACCCATGGACATGGACAACGGTTTGGGGATTGACTGGGGGGGTGGAGTGGGGGTGGGCAAACGGGGAGAATGGGCCAACTGTAATGGAATAACAATAAAATTTTTTTTTAAATAAGATAAAAGTTAAAAATGGAAAAAAAAAAGAATCAAAGTTCAGTTAGAAGATGGATAAGTTCAGGGGTTTCTAGGGATAGCATAGGGACTACAGCTAATAATACTGTGTTGTATAATGGGAGTTTGAAAAGCGTTCTCACCATACAAAAAGTGTTAACCATGTAAGGCAATGGATGTGTTAGCTAACTTGATTGTGGTGAACATTTCACAGTGTACACATGTATTGTCATAATGCTATACACCTGAAATATATGCAATTTTAATTTGTCAATTATACCTCAATAAAGCTGGAAAATGAAATAAAAAAATAAAGGAAACTCTGTATTTGAGGGTGCCAGGCATATGGGAACTTCCTGTACTTTGCGCTCAATTTTCCTATAAATCTCACACTGCTCTTTAAAAAACGTGTATTAATTAAATAATAGCAAAAATTTAAAAGTAAGTTTTAATTTTAGATTTACAGAATTGTTCATAAGGATATTATGGAGAATTCTCACATACCCTGTATCTTTTTACTTATTAACATAGTTAATAGTTATTTGCCCATTAATAAACCAAACTGATACACAATTATTAATCAAGACTTCAAGTTTCTTCAGTTTTTCCCTAATGTTCATTTTCTGTCCCAAGACCCCTTCCAGGATACAACATTTCATTTAGTTGTCCATGTCAGCTTAGACTACTCTAGGTTATCAGAGTTTCTCAGTCTTTTCTTATTTTTGATGACTTGGGCAGTTTTGAGGATTACCGGTTAGGTATTTTATAGAATTGTCCCTCAAATGGAGTTTGGGTGATATTTCTCTCATCATTATACTGGGATTATGGAAGGGTGATCACAGAGGTCAAGCCGTTCTCACATTATATGGTGAGCATGGTCTATCAGTGTAACTTCTCAATGCTTAAGTTGAGCTGGCGGCCGTAGTGTTTATCAGGTTGCGTGTCTCCCTCTTTTCCCATACTGCTCTCTTTGCAACGCAGAACTGTTCACAATATTCACGCTATCCTCCTGTGTCTGTGAAACAGTAGGGAAGCTCTCTTCCTCCTTTATTCCTAATATTGGTGGTTTGTGTCTTTTGTTTTTTTCTTGATTAGCATGGCTACAGACTTACCAATTTTATTGATTTTATTTTTCAGAGAACCAGCTTTTGTTTTTGTTGATTTTTTTTTTTTTTTTTGCTCTTTTTAAAATTTTCTATTACAGGTATTTAATGCTACAAATTTCTTTCTTTCTTTCTTTTTAAGATTTTATTTATTATTTCCAGAGAGAGGGAAAGGGAGAGAGGGAGAGAGACATCAATGTATGGTTGCTTTTCACCTGCCTCCAGCTACAGATCTGGCTTCAGGCTGGAGACCTGGCTTGCAATATGTCCTGGCTGGGAATCGAACCAGCAACCTTTGGGTTCCCTTATCAACTGCGCCACCAGCCAGGGCCCAAATTTCTTTTTAAAGACTGCTTTTGCTGTATCCCACAAATTTTAATAAGTTGTATTTTCATCTTCATTTAGGGTTAGTTAAAATATTTTAAAATTTCTATTGACTTTTTAATCTATGTGGTATTTTAAAATGTGTTCTTTGATTTCCAGATATTTGGGGATTTTGCAGTTGTCTTTCTGTTACTGGTTTGTAGTTTAGTTTTTCTCTCATAATCATAAACTTCACTCTCTGGTCGTGTTAAACTTGAAAGGGGTACGGAAAATAGTGAATGTTCCAAGCAGATGGGGGTGAAGGGGGCCCTCCTGAGCTACAGAAAGAATGGTGTAGTACTTAAGCTAAAGCACAGGCTTACTCTATCAGCATTGTCCACAGTTGGTAATGGTCATCTTCTTGCTGGTCCTGCCATTCCTGGACCCATAGTGCTCCATGGCTGTCACAGTACCACCTTTCACCTGGCTGAAGACCACATGCTTTCCCTCCAGCCACTCAGCCTTGGCAGTGCAGATGAAAAACTGGGAACCACCCTGGCTGGTGGCTCAGTGGAATGGTGCCGGCCTGCCAACCCAAAGGTCACTGGTTCGATTCCCAGTCAGGGCACATTACCAAGTTGCAAGCCAGGTCCATAGCTGGAGGCAGGCGAAAGGCAACCATATATTGATGTTTCTTTCCCTTTCTTTCTCCCTCCCTGCCCTTCTCTCTAAAAATAATAAAATCTTTAAAAACAAACAAAACAACTGGCAACTGTGTTGGGTCCAGCATTTGCCAAGGACAAGGTACCAGGACCAATGTGCTTCAGGATGAAATTCTCATCATCAAGTATCTTCCCTTAGATAGACTTACCACCTGTGCCATTGTGGCGTGTGAAATCACCACCCTGGCACACAAATCCCAGAATAATTCTGTGGAAGCAGGAACCTTTATAATCAAATCCTTTCTCCCCAGTGCTCAGAGCATGACAGTTTTCTGCTATCTGTGGAACTTTGCCTGCGAACACTTTGAAGGAGACACAGCCCAAGGGCTTGCTGGTGGCGGCCATGTCAAAGAACATGGTGGGGTTGACCATGGCTGGGCGAGGGGAGATCTGGGGTGGCAGCATCTACGAAGCCTCTAGTTTAATTTTGTTGGGGTTCGAAAACATATTTGTATGATTTTTAAGAAGTTAAGGTATATTTTATGGTTCAGAACATGGTCTGTCTTGGTGAATGTTCCATGTAAATTTGAAAGGAATGTATTATGCTGTTGTTGGATGGAATCTTCTATAAACATCAATTTACATTAAGTTGATTGATAGTGTCATTCAAGCCAGCTATATCCTTATTGATTTTCTGTCCGCTTGATCTAACAATTGCTGATGGGGTGAGGGGGGGCAGGGCTGAAATCTCCAACTATAATAGTGGATTTCTCATTTTATCTTTTCAGTTCTGTCCGTTTTTGCCTCATGCATTTTGGTATGCTATTGTTAGGTGCCTGCATGTTTAGGAATATTTTATCTCCTTAGAGAGTTGACCCCTTTATTATTACGTAGTGCCTCTCTTTATCCCTGATATTTTTCCTTGTTCTGAATTCTACTTAGTCTGAAATTAATAAAGCTACTCCAATTTTCTTTGGATTAGTGGTAGCATGCTGCATCTTGATCCTTTCACTTTTATCGTATCTCAATCTCTTTTGAAAAAGTGGTTTTCTTGTAAGCAGCATATGTAATTGGGTTTATTTTGTATCCGGTATGAGAATTGCTATCTGTTAATTGATATGTTGAGACCATTCACATTTAGTTATTAATATATATGGGTTAATATCAAACTATGTAACTTTAAAGTTTATTCCCAGAGGCTCATTTTTCTATCTTTTCTGGTTTTAATTGAGCATTTTATATAATTTAATTTTAGCTCTGCTTGTAGTATAGCAATTATACTTAAACAAAAACTTCTTAGTGGTTGCCCTGAAGTTTAAAATCTACATTAGCTAATATACTATTGTATTTCATGTGTAATATAGGTACTTTATAACACTGCATTCCTGATTCCTCCTTCCCTTCACTTAGGACTTGAATCATGCAATGCATTGTTATTATTACTTTACACAATTATATTTTAAATCAGCTAAGAAAAATAAACTTGTAGCTTCATTTATTCTTTCTCTCAGGCTTTCCCTCTCTTTTATAGAACCAACTCCTGACAGATAATTTCCCTTCTGCCTTAAGGGAGTATTTTAACATTTCTTGCAGAGCAGGTCTGATGGTGATGAATTCTCTTCTTGTGTCCTTTATTTCTCCTTCATTTTTAAAGGATAATTTTGCTGGATATAGAATATCAGGTTTGTTTGTTTTTTTAAATCTCAACAACTTAAATACTTTATTCAAGTCTCTTCATGGTTTCTGAGGAGTCAGATGTAATTAATGATTTTTATTCTCTGGCTTCTTTCTAGATTTTCACTTTGTCTTTGGTTTTCTGTAGCTTGACTCTGTTATGCTTAGGTGTAGTATGTATGTGCGTGCATGTGTATTTTTTATTTATACTGCTTGGCATTCTCTGAGCTTCTTAGATGCAGTTTGCTATCTCATGGATTTTGGATAGTTCTCAGCAATTATTTCAAAAACTTCTGTTCACTTCCTTTTGGTATTTCAATTACACACGTTTTTTGAAATCTTCCCCAGTTCTTGGAGGAGATTCTAGTTTTCACTTTTAAGTAATTTTATCTCTTTGTATTTCAACTTATAAAGTTTCTATTGACTTATTTGCAAGCTCACTGATACCTCAGCTGTGTTGAATTTACTGATGAGTCCACTTAAGACATCGTTTCTCTTACAGTGCTTTTGACTTCCAACATTTCCTGTTGACCCTTTCCATATCTCTCCATACATTACTCATCTGTTTCTGCATGTTTTCTAGTCTTTCCATTAGAGCCCTTATTATATTAGTTACAATCATTCCAACTACCCTGTCATTTAAGTCCAACATCTGTGTCACACCTGAATCTGGTTCTGATGCTTTGTCTCTTCAGATTGTTTTTGCTTTTTGGCATGGCTTATATTTTTTAAATTAAAAGTTGGATCTGTGGTATGAGTAATAGGAACTGAAGTAAAAAGGCCTCTGCTGTGAAGATTGATGTTAGTCTGGCTAGGAGCTGGGCTTTGTTTTCTGTTTGCTGGAACTGTTGGTACCAGAGGCTTCAAATCCCTCTGGGGTCATTGTTTTGGTCTTGCCTATTGACTTGGGACTTCCTGAAGTACTTCTGAGAGGATCTGTGACTGACATGTGATCATCCCAAGTGTTTCTTCTTGTATAGCTTCCTCTCTCCCAGTTAGGTGAGCTAGAAAGGCTAGAGGGGGTCTCTAGTGAGAGGATGTGTGGGTCAGGGTCAACGCTTTGGTGAAATCTTTCTTCCTGAAGACTAGGCCTTTGTTGTGGAGAAGGCTCTGGACGTATTTTACCAAGATTACCTCTCTCGCTGCCTAAGCCACAAGGGGACCTTTCTTGGCTTTTCATCATGAGAACCTAGTGGGGATCCTGTAGGTAAAGTCTCTGAGGGCTAAGACCCTCCTATGCCTGTAGCCTCCAGGAGTTTCTCAGCTTTCAGACCAGTCCCCACTCGACTGTAGCAATCCACCGAGATTACTACTTAAGTGTTGTAACCCGTGTGTGGCTCCAGGCGTGTGTGCTCAGGGAAGCAGATCGGGGCTAAGAGTCCCTTGATTTGCTGGTCTCTACACATTTCAGCCTGGTGGTTTACCTCGAAAGCTTAGTTCTCTGACAGGTCCCAGACAAGTCATTGATTTTTCAGTCTGCCCAGCTTTTTCTTCTTGTAAGAATGAAAGCAATGACTTTTAAGCTCTTTATATGCCAGAGCTGAAACTGGGAATCATAATGATTATTTTTGAGGATGACATTACCACAAATCTTTATAATACCTCAGCTATTTTCTTTATCTTACAGATAAACAAATAGGGCTTTACTGAGGTTGTGTGTTTAAGGTCCTATGTCTGCAGGTCTAAATTGTTCTAAAATCTGTACACATCACTTCTTTGAAAATAGCTAATGAACTATACATATATTGAAATGTCTCTTGATTTTAAATTTGTGTCTGCATTTGGGGACATCAGGTGTAGGGAAAGTTACTACCATTGGTTCAGGCAATTAACTCAGTTTGTCCTTGGTCCCCCATCCCACTACCCCAGTCCCTCCTCTGGCCCCCACCAGGAGCAACCATTGAAAAATGGTGACTCTGTATCTTTTATTCAAGTTAGCTCTTGTAACATGCGCTTTGTATTATATGCATGTATTTTAATTTACATAATTGCTGTTTTAATGCTTTTTTTTTTCAGTTTATTTGTGTTCTCAGGACTGTATTTTTAAGATACATCCATATCAGTTTGGGTACGCATGGTTGGTTTGTGTAAACTACTGTGTAGTGTTCCAGCTTTATTATTTATTTATTTATTTTTAAAGGGAAAGATTTTTTTTATTCATTATTTTTTAGAGAGAATGGCAGGGATGGAGGAAGAAAAGGAGAGAAACATCAACATATGGTTGCCTTTCACCTGCCTCCAGCTACTGACCTGGCTGGAGACCTGGCTTGCAACCTGGTTATGTGCCCTAGCTGGGAATCGAACCAGTGACCTTTGGGTTCACAGGCTAGTGTCTGTTTACTGAGCCACCAGCCAGGGCTCAGCTTTTTTATTTAAAAAAAATAATCTTATGACCCCTGGTTGGTGGCACAGTGGACAAAGCGTTGGCCTGCAAACCCAAAGGTCGCTGGTTTGATTTCCAGCCAGGGCACATAACCAGGTTGCAAGCCGGGTCTCCAGCCAGGCCCATAGCTGGAGGCAGGTGAAAGGCAACCATACATGGATGTCTCCCTCTGTGCCTCTCTCCTTTTCTCTAAAAATAATAAATAAAATCTTTAAAAAATAATCTTACATATTCATTGTAGAAAAGCTCAATATTAGAAAGTGAAAGTCAAAATAATGATCTCTGGAAATTCCACCCTAAGGTATCCAGAGTTATTATTTTGATTCCTGTAAGATAGGTTTTTTGTAAGATGTTTTTGCACATAGTTTGAAATGCATGGTGCGTATTCAGATTTACTTACATAGGACCACACTGCACATATATTATAACTGACCCCTTTTATGGACTTCATCTTCATGCAACGAATACAGATCCACATCACAGCTTTGAATGAATGACCACTCACTTCTCCACTGTATGGCTGCACCATACATTTGAGTATTTTTGCTTTCACTTTTTATTTATTATAAACAGTGCCTCAGTAAACATCTTTATGCAGACATCTTTTCTCACTTGTGTGTTAATCTTTTCAAAGTAACTATTTCTGTCCTCAGCATGGGTTGGGCCAGGTTTCACTCTACCTGCAAAATTTATGCTTTGTTTACTGCTTCATGTTGCCCAAAGATTTAAGAAGTATAGGGGTTTCAGCTATTAAATTCTGTGTGTTTATGTTTATGAACATTGGTATAGGGGAAGAAGTCACAAAAGAAAGAGGCCATTTTATCTGCTCCAGTTCAGTAGGACTGTGGGGAAAAGTTTATGTATGTATGCTGAGAAATAGATGATGTCTCATGGTGCCATGTAGTGGGGCTGTTGGCCTCTGTTGTAAGCTGTCATCCCAGTCCCGGCCTTGCACCGTGTCATCAGGGCACCTGTGTGTGCTTTCCCGGCTTTCTAGTGCCTTGGTGCTGATGAGACAGAAGCAACCACACCATCTGTCTTCTCTTTTGTGGCAGAATCGATGCAAACAAATCAGCTGTCACAGATTAGTAGTTGACATACTTTGATTAAAATTAGAGTTCAAGCTCTGGCTGGTGACTCAGCAGATACACACTGATTTGCAAACCCAAAGGTCACTGGTTCGATACCCAGCCAGGGCACATAACCAGGTTGAAAGCCAGGTCTCCAGCCAGGTCCGTAGCTAAAGGCAGGTGAAAGGCAACCATACAATGATGTTTCTCTCCCTCTCTGAAAATAATAAATACAATCTTTTAAAAATTTAGAGTTCAACACTAACTGTGATAGAATCAGGTTTTGTTCTAAATGTTCTTGACACTGAATATATGAAAATTATTTAGAGGGACGTTATTCTATTATTTACAACTCAGAAATATGTATGGCAAAAAACCTCTTTGGTACCTGCTTTCCCAAGAAATTTTGGGCCAAGATTTGAAAACTCAGGAAATTTAGACACATAAGATTGGGTACTTATTCTTAAATGAACCAAAGTTTTCCTCATTTCAATTTTTAATATGTTGGTTTCTTCTCTGTAGTTCTAATTCAGCCTTCTTATAAATGAAGGTTTCTGGGTTCCAGTTTGCTTTTTGGGGGGATGAGGAACAAAGGTTTCTGTTCAATAGGAAATAGGTAACACTTTACTCTGGAGACAAGGGTAGCATATTAAAATGTTGGGTTGATCAAAATGTTCATTTGTTTTTCCCCGTAAGATGGCTCTGCTAGCACTTACTTGTCTTTAACTTCATTCAAAATAATTTTGTTAGATTATGTTGTGATAGCTGTCATATCAGGGTGCATTAAAAAGCATTATTTCAAGAAAGGTAAAAATACAACTAAAATGCAAAAAAAAAAAAAATTGTACAGCATATGGAGAAAGTGCTGTGAGTGATCAAATGTGTCAAAAGTGGTTTACTAAGTTCTGTGCTGGAGATTTCTCACTGGACAATGCTCCGTGGTCAGGTAGACCAGTGAAAATTGATGCAATCAAATTGAGACATTGAGAACAATCACTGTTATACCACACAGGAGAGAGCCAATATACTCAGTGTCCAAATCAATAAAGTTATTGGTGAAAATGAAAAGCGTGTCTTTTATTTTACAGAAAACACTATGTGGACTTTTTGGCCAACCCAACACTGAAAGACAAAGTAATTTAAGCATCAGTAGACTTTTAAAAACATGTAATTACCTGTAACTGAGGTGTTAGTGTAAAAATCATTTTGTCATGACATTTTGTTTAGGCTTTTATGAACCAATTTGAACATGGAAATAACTACATTTCAATTGAAACAATATTCAGTGAGATAATTCAATGTTTTTACTATTCCAGAATAAGGAAACAAACAATTGGGAGACTGTTGGTTTTGCTATTTATTATAATGGTACATTTTTCTCCTGGGCCCCTGTCATGAAGTTATGTTTATGACGTTTTCATGTTGATCAAGCTGGACCAGCATCTTTTTTTACCCCTAGAGATATAAGCGACATACAATGTTGTATACATGTAAAGTAAATAATGTACTGATTTCACACATGTTTATATTGTGAAGTGATTACCACAACAGTTTAGTTAGCATCTATCCCCTTACATAGTTACAAGTTGTTTTTTCACCTGTGCTGAGAACTTTTAGAGGCTACTCTTAGCAACATCATTTTCCCTCCTCTTTGGTGATCCTGCCACTTTCCCAGAATGATTTCATGCAAGTCTTTTGCCCCCACTGTGCTTTGCACTTCTGTTCAGCTCAGAACCTGAACAGTTTAGCCTCAAGAGAAGGGAGATTTTCCCTAACAGCAGGAAGCTGCTTCAGGCAAAGATGCATCATCTGACTCATGAAAACTTGATCATGCTCCTTTGTGATCATCAGCAGTGGCCTTGCTCTTTCAGTTCGGTAGTTTTCCTCTCTCGATGGCCTTCTGTCACCTTTCTCCGTGACTGGGTCAGCGTGGCTATGGGTGTATCATGTCCTTGTCACATCTTCATCCATATGGCAGGACACATGACCTCTGCTCTCCCTATACTAGGGCCAGTTCCTTGCCTCACTGCTGGAGAGTTTCTGGGGTATCCGGGAGATGGAGGACAGTCTCCAGGCCCTCTTAATGACATTTTCTGAGGAATAAAAATCCTTTAGGACACAGGTGGCAAACACAAGGCCCGTGGGCTGCATCTGGCCCTCCACCTTGTTTTATTCAGCCCAGCACCTGGTTTCTACCTGGCTCACTTAACTGTTAAGGAGCAGTTACATTTATACAGTCCTAACATGACATTTGGCTCTCTGAGGCTGATGTGGCCCCCGGTAAAAATGAGTGTGACACCCCCGACCTAGGACAAGTTACTTGGCCTCTCTACACCCCAGTTTCCTAGTTTGTAAAATTGGCATAATAAAAGTATCCACCTTAAAGCATTGCTGTTAGGATGAAACAAGTTACTATTTATAAAGTGCACCTAGCAGTGCCTTGGCCAAAGGAAGGGGCATGTAGAGAGTTCTGGATTAGTAATCCCATCAAAATTTTGCAAGCTTAGAAAGATCAAAGCTGGAATCCTGTTCTATGGTTCACAACCCGCAGTGACCCTGACTACTTGAGAAGTTATAAGCATGACTCTAGAATATCCTTATTTTGGAACACTTAATTTGATCATAAATGAGGATCTTTGAAATGGAGATTTAAAAGGGACCGTATATTACAATAAGGAGTGTGTAAATATAATACTGCTCAAACCAGGGCCATCTGTTTTGAAGATCAATTTAAAATGGATCAATGTTTCAATGAATTTTGACACTCTCATGAGCTAAAGTGGCTTCATTCATGCCCACACAAACCCATAAATGGATAATTGTTCCCATCTCGCAGAGATTTTTCTTCAGCTCCCCATGTGCTAGTTCATATTTTCTTGTGTTTTTAAAGCATTAGTTGAACAAATAATCTGATGTAAGAAACATGCTGTTCCATTAAAATATCCTCAAATTCCCAACAATGGTCTTATTTTATTTAGAACAGAGAAGCAGAGTGAAAAAACAAACCGCTTGGCTCACATCATGACTAGAAACAAATTAACTGCAGTGGCAAATTAGCACACTGAATTCAAGGGTACGCCCTCCCTTTCTGTATCCGTGAGCAATACACCTTTACAGAGATGCTGTCTCAGTGGCCTGTCACTGCTGTAACAAATTGCCATGAATGCAGTGGCTTAAATCAACACACATTTTTTTAAAGTTGGGAGGTTGGAAGTATAAAATGGGTCTAAGTCGGCCTGCAATCCCTGCCTCATGGCACTTCCCTCCCTGTTCAAAGCCAGCAGCATAGCACCTTCAAGTCTCCTGAATCTGACTTTCCTGCTTCCTTCTGCCTTGAAAAGGACACTTGTGATTATATCGACCCAACCAGACAATCCAGGATAATGTACTGATCTCACGATCCTTACCTTAATGACACCTCCAGCGGCCCTTTTGCCATGTCATAAGGACATGGCAAAGTAACATCCTTACAGGCGATGAGGATTAGGGTGCAGACATCTTTGGGGGTGCTAATGGCACCTTGCACTGACCACAGGTGCACGCCTAAGAGCTTCAGTGCCACCAGGCATTTGCCTCTTCAGCTCCCTTCCTTCCTTTTATATGAGCCTGCAGATGGTCACTGTGACAAATTCCTACCGGTTGTTCTTGCCACCCTTTTCCTCCCTTTCCCCACAAGTTTCCCCACATTGAACCAAATCAGCTAGTTTTTCGTTTTTTTCTGAAACCATTGAAAGCGCCCTGGAATTTTGTGAGATAGGGTTTAATGACAAAGACACCCCCACCCACTTTCTTTGACAGCTCCATGAAAGTAAAGTTTGAAGATGAGAGGACATTTGCAAAGAATTACATGGCACCACATGATGACACGGGCCTTTGAAGCCATTTGAGAAAATAGAAGTGATTGGGTCTTTATCATTTTTCCTGGGAGAAAATGAGGAACGTGTGTATCCGAATTCGTCAGCTCGAAGAGTGGCCAGAGAGCGGTCTTTAGGCACCCTAAGCCTAAGGTGTGATGCCTGGTGCATCAGAGGTGATGATTCAAAGATGAGCGAATAAATGCCTTGTCGAAATGATCCAAGGAACAGTTGGGCCATGGGGAAGATCAAACCTTTGAAATACAACCTGCGAAACAAGTAATGGGTTTAATATCCCCAGGAAGGCGCGAACCGTTGTTACCGGTGGTATTGACCTAGGAAGGAGAGCAAAGGGAACCGGGCATCGAATTTAGTAAACTGGGAAGCAGAAGCCTGCAAGTACAGCTTCGTGTCCCAGGGGTTACAGCGTTTCTGCCGAGAGGATGAACACTCCTCCCCCACCCCGCTGCCTGCTCCCAGGGGGAGCAGATGAAGGCAAGCCCCTGCCCGACAGAAGTCAAAGTGGTGCGTGGTTGGTGCTGACCACACAGACCTGTCGGTCTAGCCTGGGGAAAGGGACTGCTTGGGAGGGGGCACCCATCTGAAGTGTGTGGAAATCTGGGAAGTTCACTGGCCATTTTGAGGAAGCGCCTGGTCTATCCCACAGGCAAGCTAATACAATCCTGGGGGAACCAAGAATCTTTTTCTTTCTCTCCCTCCCCCCCCCTTCCCTTCGTCTCCCCTTCCTCTCGTGACTGCTACTCACACAGTGCAGTTGCCTGCTCTCTTCACTGCCACTGGCCTCCAGGAGGGAGCCTCTCTCCCTCTTGGGGGTGGGGTGGGGGGCTGCGCTTGCCTGGCCGCTCTCCATGGCCACGTGTTCTCAGCAGCAGCCACTGCAGAAGAGAACCTGATGGGCTACAGCTGGAAACACAGGCTAAGCTACCTGGGTGGGACGGAAACTGCTTAGCAGCCGCCTGCTCATTCCAAGAACTAAGCTTCAGTATGAAGTAGAAACTTTGGACACTGGCTTTTGGCCTCCGCGTTGCTGAGGGCTCAGGTGGACTTTTTCCATGGTGGCCAGACGGACCTGGGACATCTGCTACAAAATAAAGCATGTCACACCGCCGTCTCCTCCTGTACATGGGTCCTTGAATTGTTATTATCTTCCTGAAAGGTGGACTCTTTTTATTATAAAATGTCCCTTTCCATCTCTAGTGACAAGTTTTGTGTTCAAGTCGGTTTTCTCGGATTTTGGTATAACTACTTCAGCTTTTTTATGGTTGCAGTTTTCATGTTCCATCTTTTCCCATTTTATTTTCAACCTATATGTACCTTTGAATCTAGATGTGTCTTCTATAGACAACATATAATTAAATCTTAGCCTTTTACCCCCTCCCCGTAAAAGAGAACTGTTTTCTTGGTGATCCTGTACAAGGACCTAATTCCCACCTACACCACCACCACCTCCAGCTTTGTGTCTATGCCCAGTAACTGCTGACTCACACAGCTGTTCTCCATTGATTCTTGCTCCCTTGATGGAAAAGAAACTAGAAACTAACCCCTGGTATTACTCTCCTCTCTCCTTCCTTGAAAAGATGAAATAGCAGAACTGCTCCTCTGTTTGTTTTGCTCACACATTACTATTGGTTAAAGCACCATTTTCAAATTAATTTCTAGCTAAGTGGATTATTTTTGTTATTACCTTGCTGAGCAGTGGACAGTAACAATTTATTGCATCCCCGGGATTTCTGCAGTTCCATCTGACTCATGATTTAATTCACAGTTTTCCTTATAGCTTTTGCGTCGGCGGTGTTTGCTCTGAGAGATTCTGTAAAGTGATGCACCACCAGGAGCAGTGAACTCTGGTCCCAAGCTCTGGCCTTAGTTTTGTTTTTCCCCAACTCAGTGACCGTGGTGACAATAAAGGGAGAAAACACTTATAAACAGAGGAGACGTGCTGCCTTCTCTCTTCCTAGGAACTGTAGTCACTGTAGCTCTGTTCTGCAAGCCAGACTCTGTTTAGCTTGAAAAGACGGTTAGGTGGAGCTGAGAGAGAAGGTAAATGTATATATTTTAAGAAGATGGCTTAATTTTCTTCCAAACAACAGTGCAAAAATGACAACCAACTATGCCAGCCATGTAGCATGTCTTAGTCCAGGCATTGGGCAGTGACAGCCTGTGGGCTCGATTTTGGCCCTACCTATTTTTGTAAATAAAGTTTTAGTGTCATAAAGCCATGCCCATTCATTTACCTAATGTTTCCGGCTCCTTTTAATGCTGCAATGGGAGAGTTGAGTAGTTGTGCAAAGACCGTATAACCTATAAAACTGAAATTATAGGCCCTTTTCAGAAAATGTTTGCTGATTCTGTCTTAGGCCAATTAATTTTCATGATATGAAGCAAGCTTTGGTAATAACAGCATTTCATTGAAGAGGAGCCTGAGGCCCTGAGGCCTCGCAGCTAGTCAGAGGTGGAGAGACAGAATGGGAACTCAGGGGATCTGACACACACCACCTTAGAAAGTCACTCAGAGAATGCAGTGATTGCCAGGCTTGTCACACTACCATGTCCTAGTTCTTTCCACCCTTATAAGCCTTTGCTTTGCAAAATCTTTCTGGATTATATAATTGGCAAATTTTTTTTTTTGCTTTAAACCTTTAAAAAATGTTTTAAACATTTTATTTATTATTTTTAGAGAGAGGGGAAGGGAGACAGTCAGAGAGGGAGACAGACATCAGTGTGTGGTTGCTTTTCACCTGCCTCCAGCTATGGACCTGGCTTGCAACCTGGTTACGTGCCCTGGCTGGGAATCAAACCAGAGACCTTTGGGATCATAGGCCAGTGCCTATCCACTGAGCCACCAACCAGGCTAAAAAAAAACAAAACAATTTTTATTGTTATTCTATTAGTTGTCCCAATTTTCCCCCTTTGCCCTCCAACAGCCAGCCTACCCCCTGCTCCCACAGTCCACCCCCACACCATTGTCCATGGCTGTGGGTTATTTATACATGAGCTTTGACTAGACCCTTCTCTTTCTTTTGACCCTTATCCCCAGCCTCTCTGGTCACTGCCTGTCTGTTCCATGTCTCCATGCCTCTGGTTCTGTTTTGCTTGTTAAGTTCATTTTGTTCATGACGTTCCTCTTATAGGTGACATCATACGCTATTTTGTCTTTCACCAACTGGCTTATTTCACTGAGCATAATATTCTCCAGTGCCATCCATGCTGTCACAAAAGGTGAGGGTTCCTTCTTTCTTTCTGCTGTGTAATGGCTTTATGGAACTTAGGTTTTTAACTGAGAGCTGCCTATTCACTAATGAAACCATTTGTTGGTGTAGACCATCGGCTCTCAGCTATGGCTGCACAAGGAAGTCACTTCAGGACTGTGAAAGTACTAACACCAGGTTCCAAGGCCCTCAAATCCCGATGTAATTGGCGTAGAGTGCAGCTGGGCATGGTGACATTTAAAAGCTCCCCAGGTAGTTCTAACGTGCAGCCAGGGATGAGAACCGCTGATATGTAGACATTTGTAAGTCTAGCCCTGACAGGTGTTGGTCATAGCATTAGGCCTAACGTACTGAGGAAACCATGAATACAGTAGGAAGGAAAAAAGGAAGGACCAATAATTCATATTAGAGCCACTGGCCCATCCTGAAAGTGTTGTAAGTAAACCCAATTGCAGGAAATATTCTGTACACCATCTATTTTGTGATGATGAAGATGGTTACATTATATGCTACAACTATTCTTATTTGTATGTAATTATAGTAATGTATACGTACATGTAGTGCTATATAATGTATATTGTTATATAACGTACACATAAATTATAAGTAATTCTGTACAACAATTATTACATTTAACATAGTGTGATGTATACATATATACACACATACATGTATACATGTTTACATATGCATACGTACCTGTATATGTACACACACACATATGTAATTTGCCCAGAGAGATAGGAGACACTCAGGAACAGTGGAAAAATTGAACATCTTCCTTTAAAAGGGTATGTATGGCTTGCACAATCCTTTAAAAGCTGCAGTACATTTCTTCTAAAAATGTTTATTCCGAGTTTCCCCATGCTTCATCTTTACTGAAGGGCAAATTAAATCAGGGCTGATTTAGGCGCATGGCGCAGCTAACTGATGGCTATTATGCAGAATGACATCATCATAACTAACAGCAACTACTGCGCAAGCCCTCCCAGGGTGCTGGGTAGCACTGCGCCTGGTGCCTCATCGCCCAGAGAGCACGCCTTCACTGCAGCGCCTGGTGAAACGTCATCACAGCCGAAATTCCAAATCAGTATCTCCTTGGATTCCTTCCACTCTTTCTATTGGCACTGATGATGGAGCCAATGTTGTTAAAACAGCGTGAGGCTGAACCCATGAGCTGAGGTCCACAAGCTGTACCAGCTGGTACATCAGTCCAGGAAGAAGAATGAACTTATCAAACATCGGAGAGAGGTTTACAAGATTTTTCAGAACTGTGAAAGGTCACACACGTCTTGGAGGCTGCGAGAGAGAAGTAGGGTACGCACATAAAATATCAGAGACATCTTGCAGGTTTGTCTCTGCAGACGTGGCTTCCTCTCTCCTTTCTTGGGCAGGACCGTGAAAGGAACACAAGCGTTTCTTTGTGCTCCGGCTGGTGGAAGGCAAATGGGAGTTTTGGAATTAGAGCACAGGAGATTTATGGGTTGCTAATGCGTCAAAACTTGGTAACCCCTCAGAAAGGCTGCTTCTGAAGTCCGACTGTCATCTGTCACAGACACCGATGCATCTGTCTTCTGAGAAATCCCTCAGAAACATCCTCCAGAAAGGTTATGAAACATGAAAACTTTCAATGCAGTGAAAGGATATCCTACAAATGTGAATTTTTGCTGCTTCTGGCAACTTCTGAGCGTTCCCTCCATTGAGAAATGACAAAATGATACATGCATAGACTCTATTGAAGGAGGCACTAAAATGGATTCAAGGCAGCAGTACAGGGATCGATAATAGCATATTTATGAAACTTACATCAATGTAAGGCTATCCTAAGTGCATTTATTAAAACAGCAAGATACGAACTGGTGCTCAGTTATCTAAAATTAGATAACGCTCCCTAAAGTCAGCCAAGCGAACCAACCTGACTCTAGTATTGTACTATAGTGGTTTAATAATGAGATCAAAGGGAAGTCTACACAATGTTGAGAGATGTGGGCGGAAGAGGATGTAATATTTAGCCTAACGGTAATTAGGGATCTTGGCTTTTGGCACCTTTGCAGGTCAGATACAATCAGTGTTTCAAGTTGGGACATGTCTTGTTGTTGAATGGACAGCGGATGACATAGGATCTCAAGTTGGATAGGTGGTTTTAATGGAATCCCTCTACAACCAACTGCATGAATTTTCTGAGTAACAAAACTAAGAACCCAGAGAAAGTAGAGAGCATTTCCTCAGCCACTGTCTCTGTGATGCTTGGTTGGATTCCCTTACCCTCAGGGCAGAGCTGTGATTTTGACAGTTGCTAACATTTCCTCCTTAAGCCTCAGATGGGTCACAGGCTCTAACAAGGTAGCTCATTACAGCATACCAGAAAAAGCATTTATAAACATAGAGTTGCACTTAAGAATGGCTTCACATGGGGATGAAAATGAGAACTTTCACATTGGGTACTTTATCCCTCCAGTCTGTAGAGCAGTGTGGTCAGTTCATCACCATCTGAGCTCCAGGACATCATGCCCAGCGACTCGCCATCTCTTTCCCTTAGAGAGGGATGAGTTAATTCAGGCAGCGTATCACCACATGGCGGACCATTTTAGCAATATACAAACTAACAGGGCTACGCTGGCCATGTTTAATTTCCTGGGGTGTTCATCCTACACAATGTTGAACAGCTCCTATGTGTCCGCTGGGGTGGACTCCGGGATCCACGGTGGTATCTAAATCATTCCTTTCCCTGAGCTTCCAGCACAGTGAGGAAGACAACTGTGGAAGGCACGGTCCCCCAAAGAAATGAAGAGTTCCAAGTTGTAACGAAGATTCTATAGGAAAAGAACATGATGAGATGAGCGAGATCAACAAGGTCACAAGTTAGGTTGTGAAGTCTGGGAAGGCCTCTTTGGGGCCCATTTAAGCCAAGATCTGAATGATAAGGAATCTACCAGGGGAAGAGTGGTTATCAAAACTTTGGGGATTGTCCGGCTCTGTCATAGCTAATGCTTTTGAGGTGGGCCCAAACCTTTTCTGTTGGTGACATCTGCCATTGCAACATTGTGACAATTTCCCAGTATCCAGGCCTTTTAAAAAATTTTTATTTACTTTTAGAGAGAGGGGGAGGGAGAGAGACAGAGAGGGAGAAACATCAACGGTATGGTTGTCTTTCACCTGCCTCCAGCTACAGACCTGGCTGGAGACCTGGCTTGCAACCTGGTTATGTGCCCTGGCTGGGAATCGAACCAGCGACCTTTGGTTTCGCAGGCCGGTACCTTATTTGCTGTGCCACCAGTCCAGGCCTTTTTTTCTTTTTTCCACTAGCTGGTGCCCCTGTTTACTGAATAACAAACACTGTGCTGGGTACTAAATGTTTTCCTGGAAATAAAAATGCTGGCTCAGAGCTGTGGCTTCCAAATCAATGAAAGAGCAGGAAGATGGTATTAGAATATGTACACATATTTCTTTTTATTTGAAGAAATATTCATTAACACAATTTATGGATTGGCTTGGTATGTGTATGTAGCTTAGAAAGGAATATACATCATCTGAGGATGTGTCAACAGTATTTTACTGATGTGTGTGGGGAGTCAGAGCATTTGACAATCCCTTAAAGAAACAGTGAATAGCCAGGAATCCTTGCACAGTGTGGTCACAGCCCAGGCTCTCCGCTCCACCCTTTCACCTTTTCATTAGAGGCAGCTCTTCCTCTTTCCCAGCCCAGCTTCGATTTCTCTCCGGTGACCAGGAAAGCTTCATTCTCTAGTAACTGACCCACATTCACATCGTTTGGATCCCTGATAGCTCATAGCATTCTCTGTCTGCTTCAGTATTTCGCTGTTGTAGTCATGGCTGCCCTTCATTGCTTTCTGGTGTTTTCATTGGCAATGGTCTTGTTTTTCCAAGAACATAAAGGCTTTTTCTGGTGCTAGATGAGATCCAGCACATTTTGATGCTACACAGTGCCAGGAAAATAGAAAACACTCAGTGGATACTTCTGGACTAAATACTTGAAGCTTTTGCCATGTGCAGTGTGGCCAAAGGGGCACCAGCATGGGTGCCACCTGAGATCCTGTCCTGTCGCTCCTTCACAATCCTCTCATTTCTCTTGAAGGCCCGTCATACTACAGCCGTGGCTCTCACACGTAAATGTGCCTGAATCACTAGGGTTGGGGAGGGTTCTGTTAAAAATGCAGATTCTAACACAGGAGATCTGGATGAGACGAAAGATTCTGAATTTTAGCCAGTTCAAGGGTTATTCTGATGCTTCCAGATTGGGAACCACACATTGAGATAGAAGGCTCTAGAACTATCTATGCCATCCAGCACTGTAGCCCTAGCCACATGTAGCAATTGAGCATTTGATATATAGAATTTTGAGGTTTAATGTGGAAGAAAGAAGATGTAATATCTTGATAATTATTCAATATTCACCATATGTTGCAATGATAATATTTCGGATGGACTGAGTTAAATAAAATGTAGTCTTGTGTTCAATTTATCTGTTTATTTTGACCTGTTTAATGAACCTATCAGACATTTTAGAAGTTATACATCTGACTCATGTAATATTTCTACGGGCAATGCTGCTTTAGAGGACTACCCTAATTCTCTTAAAGACACTGTCCATAGAGAATCCACCTCAAGCCAAAAGAAAATCTGTCATAATAAATTACACAACTGTTTTTCCTCCTGGGAGTATATACTCTATAAATGCCATTTCTATTACTCAAGACACTGAGAATTTGTCAACTTTTCAGGCGTCTGTGTATACCAGTGATTCATAATACAGGCCTCCTCCTACATGGATGAATACACATATAAGTATTGGATTAATCATCTGTGATTAACTTCTTGACAAACAGATGACAGATGAGAATGCTGTTATTACATCTAAAGTGTAATGTAATTGGTAGTTCTTAGATATCCTGATCCAGTTTTTCCGTCTCTGTTTCTCTCTTTTGAACTTCCTATTGACGTATCCGTTAGCCCACAGATTCTTTCTTTGGCTCTGTCCACCCTCCTAATGGACCCATTAAAGGCGTTTTCGTTCATTTTCTTACAGGTCTTTTCATTTCTAGCATTTTAAAGTGCTTTCTTAGACTTTTCATCTCTCTGCTTACGTTGCATATTGTCTACCTTTTACATGAGAACCCTTAGCATGTTAATTATAGTTGTTTTAAACTCTGGTCTGACAATTCCAACTCCTTCCCGCGTCTGAATCTGGCCCTGCTGCTTGCTGTCTCTTAGACTGCTTTTCCACCCTGCATGTTACCACACCTTGGAATTTTCTGGAAGCTAGATGAGATTTACTGGATGAAAGGAACTGAGGTGTGGAGCACCTCTTGAGTGATACAGTGGGAAGCAGGAGGGTAGGAAAAGCGTGATTAGGTCCGAGTTTCTTAGGCAGCAGTTACCCACCCCATCCCTTTAGGTGAGATCAGAAAGCCAGGGGTGGGCACTGCAGTTTTTTCTCCTTTTGTTACGTTTCAGTTGATGTGCAGTCTTGTCTTAGTTTCAGGTGCACACCCCAGTGATTAAACAGTCGAACTGAGCGCATGATCATCCTGGTAAGTCTTACAGCCATTTGACACCATGGATAGTTGTAACAGTAATATGGCCTGTATTCCCTACGCTGTGCTTTTCATCCCATGACTGCTCTGTAACCACCAGTCTGTACTTCTCAGTCCCTTCTTTGTCACCCAGTCCCCAACCCTCCTCCCCCTGGCAATCAGTCTGTCCTCTGTATCTATGAGTCTGTTTCTGTTCTGCTCATTAATTTTGTTCTTTAGATTCCACATATAAGTGAAATCCTCTGCTGTGAAATCATGTCTTTGGAGGCCGCTCCTAAGAGCAGAGATTCTCAAGCAGATGAGGCCTGTCCTGAAAGTATCAAGTTGCTGTCAGAATTAAAACAGTATGCATGGCCGATACTATTGGGACAGACCTCGTGTGTCATAATGGCCACTTCTCCCCTCCCCTTCCTGGAAGCACCAGATTTTCCTCCAGCCTTCACCGTGAGGCCCTGATAGGGCTTCTGGAGGTAAAACCGACAACCCAAAACACTGGGCCACTTGGCGTTGGGAACTCTCAACTGTATCCACTGTGGCCCTCTGGCAACTGATCACTTGCAGCGTGGGTTTCCCTGCCACAGGCTGGTTCCCTCTGAGGCTTCTGTTCGCCGTTAGTAATTTTCTGCATTCACCTGTCTGCCTCTTCAGTTTTGGATGTCAGCAGTGTGCCCTCTCACTGTAGTTCACTGATGGATACGTGAAAAGTTGTTTTCAGTTTATTTGGCTCTTTTATTCTTGTGGTGTGGATGGGAACGGTGACTTGCAAATGCCTTATATGCCGAACTGGAAACCAGAAGTTCCCAAAAGGGTCATGCATAGCTAGGAAGGACCCCACTAAAATTTGCAGCTAAAATGCTGGACAGGGTAAGAAGAGCAAAGTGAGATTAACAATTTTGATGTCAGGGGTGGGTTTTTCATTTGTTAGTATTCTTAAAACTGATGGATACATCTCATTTTTTAAATAGATTTTATTCATTATTTCCAGAGAGAGGGGAAGGGAGAGAGGGAGAGAGACATCAATGTATGGTTGCCTTTCACCTGCCTCCAGCTATGGACCTAGCTGGAGACCTGGCTTGCAACCTGGTTATGTGCTCTGGCTCTGGCTGGGAATCGAACCAGCGACCTTTGGGTTTGCAGGCCAGTGCCTTATCCACTGTGCCACCAGGCAGGGCCTGGTTCATGTCATTTTTATAATATAATTCATAGTTAAAATCCATGTCAGGACTATGAATAGCCAGTGGTTTTATTAAACTCCTTCTTAACTTTGGATTTATTATTTTTTCTTTAAAACTTTCTGCTGTTTATGGGGATCTTGCACTCACTGTAAGTGGTGGGATTGGTATTGCAATGTACTTTGAATTTTTTAAGGCTTCATGGTCTTCTTTGTGTATTGCATTGGCAGGGGACAAGATGGAAGGGTAGCAGTGGGTAGTCGTGGGCTATGTTCTTCTCAGGTTGCCCTACGACTAGAATTTTGGTTGGTGCTTGTGGTGGCAGTGGAGCCAATTTTCTGAGCTTGGATTAAATCTTGTGGAATGGTGTTGGGCAAGCTATTCAACTTCTTTATGTCTCAATTCAATTTTGCAAATTAAAAACTAATAACTACCTGTCCTACAGAGTTACGAGCATTCAATGGGTAAATTTGTGTACTGCACTTAGAACAATGCTCTGCAGACAGTGAGTGCTACATGCGAGCTATTATTCTTACTCTTTCTGAGTTTTGAAAAATACATTCCTAGCTGTCCTCCTCGGTATGAAGGGAAGGGTCAGGCGCATGGTCATTTCAGTCTTTGCAGGCTCCCGAGCTCAGCTCCAATGTTGTGGGCCCGACCTTAGAGTCCTGGTTGTAGGATTGGTGCCTTGTATCGATTCGTTTATTTCTTCACTCACTCATTCAGTAAATATGTATGGAATACTTGTATTGTATAACACACTCTACTGGACTGTATGAAGACAACAGTAAACAAGTCATCGTTCAGCCTCCAAGAACAGCATTGTTCTCTGGGACAGACACTTAACACACAGTCCGATTATGTCCGTGGCTCCAGAATTTCTATACAGAAGGTCCTCCTGATTAGAAAAGGAGGGTGTGGAGGCATGTTTTAACTCATATTATCATTTCAGGCCTACTGTGCTGGTAGCTGCTGGGTGGCTGATACATGCTTCCTAGAGAAAACGGCAGGTAAAATGAGACATGAAAATATGTGGTAGCGGCTGCTAGGCAGGGAAGGGGGAACCGTGTTTGTCAAGCACACATATTTCAGTTATCTGTTGTCATGTAATAAAATACCCTAAAACTTATTGGTATTAAACAAGCCTTTTTTTCTTCTTCTAGTTTTCTTTTTCTTTTTTTTTAAATTTTATTGTTGTTGTATTACATTCATCTCCTTTTTGCTCCCCTCTGTCCCCCTCCCCACCCACCCATTCCCCCAAGTCAATCCCACCTGTTGTCCATGTCCATGGTTCCTTTATACTAGGTTCTTGTCTAAGCTGCTCCCCTTCTTTGCCTCTGCCTCCCCCCTCCCCCCAACCCCGTTCCCCCTGACCACTGAAGGCCTATTCCTTGTATTCATATACTTGGTTCTGTTTTGCTTGTTGTTAGTTTTGCTCATTATTGTCCCGTAATGGGT